>SSSI01005983.1:4171-16633 GCA_004796505.1 Oryzaephilus surinamensis
GATGTATAGTCGTCCCAAAGATAAAATAAAATTATGGCCTTTACTGATAGTTAACTCCAATAATCCTAATAATATAACAATAGACCATTTATTGAGGTACCCGTACTACTGTCCCTTACTTTTGTACCTGGGCCCATAGTTGCACAGGCCCGTATTTGCAATAATAAGACATCGATAGAATCGACTCATTCTCTATGAATGTTATGTTTTTAATAAATATATTTATAATACATATAATTAAACATTGTGAAAAATTAAAACAAGGTTTCTTCATATAATTTCCCTATTACATCTAATAATAGCATTAGATGGAAAAATAAATTCATGACAAATAAATATAAAATTCATACTACGGACCTGGCAATTTAAATAGTACCACTTTATTGCAGGGGGCTGGAAAACCGATTAGGCTTCTTAAAGAGTCAAAGTTGTAATTTTATTTTATCTTTGGGACGACTATACAAAAAAATGCTTTTTGAAAATTCAATTTCGGTGTTATACGAACAACTACCGAAATGCAAACAGGTGAATACCGATATGAACCGACTGTTGCCATCCCACCAGTTTGAAAATTTCTACTGCATTAACAATCCTCCATCCGATCCACACAACGCACGTTCAATCACGTGTTGGGCTTTATCGTGAATGGATGTCATATATTGTGTACGATAAATTTGAAAAGTTTACGTAAAAGCCGGCAGCATACGCCGTTTTGTGTTAATTTTCATAAAAACAATATGGTTTTATCGAAAACGAACAAATAAAAAAATTTATTTGAATAAATATAGTATCCGGAAAATAGTTGAATTTCCTTTCCAAAAAAATGGCCCAATCATCCGTAATTTGTGCAGTATTAGTTTTAATTAGTGTTGAATGTGTTTTATGTATTGAAAACTATTGTTCATTAAATAATTTCAATAACAATGAAACTTATATGCAGTTTTCCAAAGAAGCCACATACGAAGAGTTTGCGGTAGTTGGAAAATTCAAGGGTTTGCACTGTTGCGCCAAAGGATATCGAAGTATTGAGTGGTGAGCTAATGAATTAAAATAATAGTTATGTAATTGTAACAATTATTAGTCACGATTTATAATAAATACAGTTTGAGGAAGTAAATATGGGGTATTCCCAATGTAAATAAACCAGTTCATTAAGTAATCGTATTCCGTTCTTTAATGGCGGCTTTTATGTAACAAATTTTATAGAAATTGGCGGTGCAACGTTTTAAGTAAATAGATATGAAGATTCTGAGAATTGAACTAAGTTGTATTAATCGCGTTTTTATCACAATAATTGAAATATTGCACAACTAACTACAAAAGAAAAACCGCACAAATCGATACCAGACAAATGGAAATTTAAAATTTTATTATATCCGTCTGTGCCCCAAGGCGCGCTTTTTGATTACTCACATTTAGAAATTTGAATGAAATTATATCGTCTACCTATTATTCCATGTCCCTATCAAATTCTACTACTAATTCAATATGTATAATTTGTTGACCACAATAATTGGCCAAACTGGTTGTAAATCAGCCTTCCAGTTTGTCTTTTTTTGGCGTATT
Organism: Oryzaephilus surinamensis; assembly: GCA_004796505.1. Lineage (NCBI taxonomy): Eukaryota > Metazoa > Arthropoda > Insecta > Coleoptera > Silvanidae > Oryzaephilus > Oryzaephilus surinamensis. The sequence continues at coordinate 5,738 of SSSI01005983.1, forward strand.
GTTTGGCCATTTTTATTGGAATGTTGAAATGGAACTGACCCCAAAGTCTTTTGTTTGGGCCACACACGCGAAAAACTGTCAATGAAACATGATAAAACTTGTTAAAAAACGTTTTGTTTATACAAATATAAATTTAATAATGATGTAATAATGTAATAATTTTAGTTCAGCATACAGGCAATTATTGTAATACGAAATACTTAAAAAGGTATAAATTATTGTTGGCGTAATTATGTTGTTTTTTCATTCTGGGTATTATATTGCAATTGTTAGAGGGTGGTAGCCACAATTTCACCCTTTTCGATATAAAAGAGTTGTGGATTTTTTCATGATTGTATTTCTAAATATACTTTTTATAAATGAAAGCTTGGAACTTTCTCAGTAATAGTCATAAAAAGGAATTTAACGAAAATGTATTGACTAATTCTTCATTTTGACGTCATTTTCATGTTTCTTCGTTTTTCAATTTGCGTATTTCAAGGACCGAACACAATAAAAAACATTCGTTACCCATATACAATAGTGTGAGATTTGCATTGATTATTTTAATAAAAAGTGCAGCCTTATTACTGCGAATATTAAAAATTGCCAATTAAATTTTTATAAAATCGTGTTTTATATTGGAAAATTTTACTGAAAAGCTATCCAATTAAAGTGCCAAACGCTTAATACTTAATCAATTTCTAATTAACAATATAAAAATCTACATAAAACGCAAAATTCAATTAACGGGTGCAAATTAAAACGAAAAAAAGTCAGTGATACTTTTTTAATGAAAGTTCAGGCTATTTTTGCCGATGCAGTTCAATTTTGTGAATGAAAATGTAGATTTTTCGCTGTTGAAATTGAGCATGTACAAACTTGTTCCATTAACTGTAAAACTGATAGGAAATAAAACAAATGATTAAAAAGTGGCCCCTTATGGTTAGTTTTGTGTGTGGGATTTGTTGATGTGAACAATTTATTTGTTGGACTAGTCAGAACCTGCTTGTACCCACCAACCGACCAACTAGACTTACGAGATAACATCCACTGGGTTATGTCTACAAGACTTCTTTTGTTACGAGGTGCGGCCGCCTCAACTCTTTGCCACACAGTGGCGTACCCAAAAACAATTACCATTTATTCTGATGTAATTGATTGTTTAACTGAACTTGTTTAGACATTATTCAATTAGTTGACAAGGTTGCACAGTATAAATATGGTAAAATGAGCAGGTGTTTAATGGCCATTTTCGCAATTTCGACTTCACGGTGGCAATGGTACGCCTATGGGATTCTAGATGTGAAATTTAGATGTCCGGTTGAAATGAAAATGAGACTACAGGGTTTTTTATGCTGTTGCATTCTTAATGGTCATTTACTGAATGAATGGGAAAAAATCCCAAGGCCATTTTGTACAACAACCCAATGGGTAATTCTTCAAAAATGTCATGTCAATTTCAAAGTATTTTAATATTTTAGCGAATTTCTTGCCATAAGTATCCAGTTTCATGTATAAAAGATAATTTAATATACGACAAATAAATAAAACTGTGAATTTCCGACTGAAATTGATTTAAAAATTCTTGCAGCATGAATAAAATGACGCCAGTTATGAAATTAAGCCAAAATTAATTACCAATTTATAAAATTTCATATGAAACTGCCATTTTCATTAAATAAAATTAATTTGGAATTTATTTATCATTTTAATTTTATTATTACTCGAAAGTATAAACGAACTAATGATGCTATTGCATGAATTTTATTTTAAGAATTGTTTGTATATATAAATATGTGGTCATTAAAATTGCTAATATGTTAATTTTCGTGAAAAGCATGTAAGTCTGTTGGGAAAACAGACGAGAAAATCTTTTGTACATCAAGCATCGTTGTCAGTTTGAAAAAATTGTTAATTATATTGTCACAATAATGAATTCAACATGCAAATGTCAAGAATTTGCATGAGTTGTAAATTGTGTAAAAATTTTGTTCTAATTAAAACGTAATTATACATCTGCTCTTATTTTTAAAACACATTTTCCAATTGTTTACATGCAGGATGAAAGTTAAAAAAAATTAATTTGCCAACGCACTGTTCCAAGAAATTCAGAGCAGCTGACTATTTAGTTTCTAAGATGAGAAAGATGAACATTAATTATAGCTACTATTAATGTAATCTAAATAGAATTGAAATATGTAGTTGCATTTCGTATTCAGTCTGTATTGTTTCATATATTGATTTTATTATTTTATTTATTTCTGCTATCATATTCCATGAATAAAAAATAATACTTACCTAATACGTGAAGAATTTTTTAAATACACACAAGTGTTAATAACCGAGTTTATTCATCTTAGCAGGAAATTATTTATCGAACATCTTTCTAACCGGAAATTAATTTCGGCTCGTAGATATTAATTGTTTCGACAATTTTTTCAATTCGAACAATGAAATGTGTGTGCATTTTAAATAAAACGTTTTCTATGAAATACATACTAAATTTGATTTAATATTGTTAGTTTCTACGAAAAGTTAATTATATACAAAATCAATGCCTATTTTTCTATCGATTTTAGTACAAATTATAGTATTGTTAACTTAATTTTACGATAAAGTTTGAAATGATTTTCATTGTTTTCAATCGGTCATTGACTGTTTTCTTAAATTCATCTTGTTGGCGACACCAACTATTTTAATATTTTATGTCTAAGCATCAAAAATAAATTAAAATGAAATAGTTGATGATAAAATGCATACAGAAATTAATATTCTCTGTGCATACATGAATATATTGGCAGACTAGCATGCAAAAACAAGCAAAATGTAAATAAAAATATGTTGTGTATTATAACGCAATGATTTAATAGATAATTTGGTAGACAATCTCATCATATTTTCCATATTTCAAGAAAATCATATATACAAATCATGCGCTTTACGTGAAAAACTCTGATTGATCGCAATTTTCTTGGAAGCACATCGAGTGTAAATGAATTACTAAGAAAACGATTTTGTATTATAAGTATATGTTGTGACATTCAATACAACGCAAATATAAAGATACATACAATGTTTTCCCAATGGGAAAAATCATTTATTGTACCTAAAGTTTTAAATATGCACTTAGATAAGTTGTTTTTGATGTTGTAAGTACTATAAGTAGCTACATTGATGATGATTCACCTCACCTTGTACTTTCCACAAAATGATTTAACAAATCTGAAGTCTGTAGAGTTGAAACGTTGAAAATCCTTAATAATACCACACGATTTTAATTATAGATGCGTATTTTTAATGTACGTCTATTTTTTAGAATTTTTAACAGTATTTAAATACGTTAATGCTACCAGCATTATTTAAATAATTGCTTTGATGTCACCATTATACCAGATTACATAATTTACGTTTAATGTAAATATTTGATAAACCCAAATTAAATGTTTATTGCATACTGTTTGCGCCATGTATTTTTTTTTTTGGAAAGTTTTTCCTATACATATTGGTCATAAACAAATGTATGGAATGCAACAATGCGATTGTTATCCGTCATGTCTTTGTTGTATTCTTTATCATCGAATTGCATCATCATTCATCATCATGTTGTATGGGAATATGTGGAGGATTGTTTACCTAAACCTATAAAGGGCAGTTTCTACTTTTAAGATACTATCTGGAAAGTATATATTCATTCATATGCACAGGAGGAACGCCGTCATGGCATCAGTTTTTAAGATTAAAAAAATGAGAGAGTTTTTCAGCCACACACATTTGACAAATTTATATACATATATGTATGTGTATATTGAAGTCTTAAATACAGTTTTTAAACTATAAAGTTATGTTGTACACTTTGTAAATATAAACCCTATTTACCTTCTCGTATAATTAGCAATAATGAGTTATAAATTACAGGTATTAGTAAAACTGCTACTTTTATGTTGATGTCTAATATCTGCATGATATTTCTCTTGTATTTAAATTATAGTTATAGCAAAATGAATCATATTGAAAATATTATTATAATATCTTAGTCATTTATGTTAAAATATGTTTTAAGGGTATTAGAATCTTGTTTTTGAAATAATTACACTTGTATTACGTGGTAAAAGTATTTTTTTGATGGGAACTATTTAAAATACACGACAGACGCTGATGTTTATTAAAAAAATATAACTTGAAATGAAATTGTACGACAACAAATTTATTAAAAGATAATTTTTTGTATAAAATATGTGTCATAGAAAGCGAAAAATAAATACTTAATCTAGGACAATAAATGTATGAATAATAATGGTAATAAAACAATTAACGTGCGGATTTTTTTGTTTAATTTGTCCATTTTCGAAAAACATGAGTGACGCTAAAGGCGCTTTACCATGTATTTTGTTCAATTTTTATTTAATTTGATATAATATGTATTAATTAAAGATAATAGGGATTCAGTAATACATGAAATTAGTTATAGATTGATATTAATATGATATACATATATACTATGATAAAATTTAATTCGGAAATTTCGGTTTAATTAATTAGTATATTTTAACTACAAATACCTCATTACATACTAGGTCATACAAAGTCTCGTACAAAGTTTACTAAACTTTTAAATTAAAATGTAATTAAGTTACTTACTATGGTAAGAGTAATCCAAATTAGTTGATTAAAAGTTAATTAAATAGTACAGAAGTTTTATCTGGCCGAGATATCGTTTTTTCCACTAAATCCTCCACAATCATACGGAATTTACAAAATTCTTTAAATAAAAAAATCAAAACGTTAACGTTTTTATGCTAATGTTCAAAGTTTGACATATATTTTAAACGATGTGTGATTATTTTTTATTGTTATTGACGCAAAATGGAATATCGTATACATGCTGTACAAAATTAAACGTATTAATAACGTATACTAATAGAAATTAATCATTAGAATGCTGATGTAAAATAAAAAGTATGTCTATGTGACTTTATTGAACATGAAATTGCTTTTTAAAGGATTTTTGAACAAAATTTTGTTATAAGATTTTTACAGTTACGAAAATGTTATTAAAAAAAATTAATCGATTTAAATCATTTGACGTAACAAACAGGAAAGGTGGTTAATGGTCCGGCAAATAAAGGCCCAAAAGTGTCTATCATAATTACAAAAACTGACACCTTCTTAAAAATTATTGTTTTCTGCTTCGTGGTCCATATATTTGACAGTCCATCAAAGAGGCCACTTTACCTGTCATCCCATTTATTATATTTTATTGTTGTGTCATCCTATCCACACATATTTTCATCTCCATCCCATGGTATTTCTTGGAAAAGCACGTTTCTAATCAATTTTTTTTGTAATCACTTTTTATCGCGACTAATATTCGTATTGTTTTAAATTTTATAGCTAGCACGCTATTTAAAATTGAAAAAGAAGACGTTGTATACAGTATATACATACATTATATACGGCTTTTGCTAAACTTCATGAAAATATAATTATTAAGGAGTCGAATATTATAAACGATGTACAAGACTCGTGTATATAATTTAGTACAGGTTAATTTTTATTTCGTTTTTTGGAACGTAGGGCGGGTTTTATAACAGCTTTATTAAAGTTTTAAGTCGTCTCTTTCGTTTCCATTTAACAATTTCGAAATAGCTTATTTGCAACTGCTGAATAACCGATTCCTAAGTAATTAGTAAGTCAGACAACAATATGGAGTTCTATAATAGCCATTCATTTTCTGGTATATATAATAGCCATTATGTAAAATACACTTAATCGGATATTCTCCCATATAATCATTCTAAGAATAACTATACACCCTGATGATGGTATCCATCTATCCATCAAGCATTATATTGTGTGGCCAAGAAATGACTTGGCAAAATTGCGAGATGGCACTTTTTTTGTCAAAAATTTAATAACAAGCTTCTCATTACAATTTTTCCAACGAGTTCACTCCGTATATTGCGAAGTATTAAATTTGTATATTTTCCATCACAAATTCATATTTTGTGCAAAATTTTTACCTTCTTGGCAACTTACAGAATTATTCTTGGAACTTCCGACCAAACAGATGAATTCCTGTTATTTATATACCTGAATTTTAGACACACTAAATAATACCTACTCTTTATAAGGAAAAAAAGACAGTTGAAAATTATAAATCACCAAAATCTATAACTAAATATTCGGTTATAATGAAGTTTTGACCGCCTGTTGCTTGTCAAACTACTACCGACAACATAAAACGGCCAAAATCTTCTTTTTCCCAGGTAGAATATATAACGAAATGTGTAAATATCGTGTACAATTGAAAAATAGACAAGTTTATAAACTGACAGCTGTGAAATTTCACTCTAGTACTTTTTCAACCCCTCAATAGAATTATTTTCGTATTTATTATTGTTGTAATATAATTGAAATTTTCAATGGCCTTATTTCTATCCAGCTTATATATAAACGTTTACACAATTTTATCGGATTTTTAAAAATCAATCTACAATATTTATTATGTTTACATAATTACATTGTATAATTTCTTGGTATTACATCTGCAAATGTTTACAACCGTTATCAATTAAGCGTTAAAATGATTACAGTTTGAATTAATTTTATAATTATATAAATAATAAATAAAAAGTTGTAAAAATTTTATTGAAAAGTTTATTTATAAATTCAAGTTCAAAGTGTATACAAGAAATGAGAACAAGAGATTTTGTAATGATGTTACAGTAAATATTTACAATAAAGTTGGTTACTCAACAGATTACAATCATTTTTATAAAACTTGACGATTTGTTGTTTTATAATTGCATCTTCTGTTTACCAAATCGATCATGTACTTGAAATATAAATATGCACTTACAACACTTGTGCATAAAAATACTAAAAATGGTAGAATGCATTCATCATCACTACTCGATTTATAAACAATGTAAACACAATAATAACATCAAAAAGGTATGCGTTTATTAAATTCCATGAAATTGTTTCACATTTCATGCTTTATGTTGATATCCTTTACAAACAATTTTTTTTCGAAATAGAAAATTTAATTAAAACATATTAATGTTAGTATTATTATGAATGAGCGTTGGTTGAAACTGGAAATCTTTGTGAGAACACAAAATAATGGTGTATTATTGAAATTAACACCTTGTTAGTGTTTCATCTTTATGATGGTGCCGCTATATTAAATATAAACCCAGTCACACACCTGTAAAGTGTGTACTTGTGTGGAACATTTTGTTCTACAAACCTGTGAACAAATAAAAACAGCGGTCTTTGCCTTCGTTGGACAATACACTAAACAAGAACTGTAATCAACCTGTCTATTATAATCAACTTGTTGTTCTTAATACATATGTGGATGCCGTTTCTTTGACCAATGACCAGTTTTTTTTTCTTTTTCTACAACTTTAACATTGTACGTACACTCATCAGTAACTTATTAAAAATTTGTATCAATTTCGCTAATTTATTCTTAGAAGTATATATAAAATTAGTTTAATAAGCTTAAAAACAATATAACATACGTTTTTTCGGGTTGTTAGTTTAACTGTAAAGAGCTTCGTTAAAAATATTATTAGAAATAAAATGTTTGTGTGCGGTCGTTCCACTCATTGTGTCCTTAAAAATTAACTTCTTTCTTTAACAACGACAATAAATATTGTTTCACTAGTATTAAGAGTGGAAACGGAACCACACTCGATTCCCACAAATATACATAGGATTATATACACAATAACCCTCTCTGAACCGTTTCTTCGTTTTCCACGTAATCGCACTTTATGTACTTACATTGCAAACATGTTTAGTTAAAGATCAATTGCACCGACAATTGACTGTGTCTATTTAGGTCTCTTAATTAGTAAATGGGAAAAGAGAGAATTATGTATGCGAGAACATTTCACTTCGAAGAATTGATATCTAATTAATGTGAATTTCCTCGTTCTTTTTTTGTTCAAACAAATGACTATTAATCATATATTTGTACATTGTGTTAAATTGTGTTTCTTGTTACAGGTACAAAGATGGCAATTTATATCCATGGACGTCCGGCGGTTCTTCAATGATTGTCTATCCGGAAAGTGCAAATCAAACTGTGTATACAAAAGATATAAAAGAAAATGATGCTGGAAACTATACGTGCTTACTTAGAAATGATTCTGTTGTCCATTCACACACAATCCATCTTACAGTGTTTGGTAAATAGTGGATTTATGATTAATTTGTTGTATTTCAGAGAATTTATTTGCGGTGTCAATATTTATCAAACAAAGAAATACTAACACGATTCGTCTGAAATCGATTCCTAGCTAGAATTCCTATGTATTGTATAAAGATACAAATACATTTTATGCATTTGAAAATTGAAATCTAAAAAGATATAGTGAAAATTTATAATACGTAATACGAGTATATTCTATATTTAAAGTTATAGGAATTGTTAGAGATATACGTATTGATTAAATTTTCCTGTTTATCCTGTAGGAAGTCTATTCAAATATTACAATATGCATTTTATTTTAGAAAATATTTCTACTGGATATTTTTCCATACAAGAACTTGTTTTTATAATGTTTTTTTTTATTACATTAAAAATTTTTATTCAAATTTCTATAAAACAAATTGCTACTTTAAAGACTTTGGAATAAATTTAGCAAATTGTAACTAACATGCCAACTATCATTATTTCCATACCATTATTCACTCCACAAGTTCTTAAACTGTGAACAAAAATGTAAACTTACATGCATCAGTTGTCCATTATAAAAAAATACGTATATTGTTTAACCGGATACTAAAATGCTTGAAACCGTTGGAAAAGAACTGTCTTTTAAAAGCATCCTCATTTCGCATATTACATGATAAATTACTATCAACTTTTCAGTATAATAATCGAGTTTGAATATTTTATTTGCATTGTATTTGTGTTTTTTTTTTTGAATAATTGTGGCACACCCGAGAGATCGGTTGGCGTATGTTTCCTTTTCAAACATAAATGCATTGTCATTAACTTTTAAGAGGAATTAAAAACCACAAAGTATATTTTTCCTTATTCAATTCCTTTGCATAGATTAGTATACTATTACAAATAAAATACGAGTACCATATGCTGGTAGATAAAATAGAATAACCCACCTTGTTGCTATAGTTAAACACTAAAATAGCTCATGCAATACCTGCTTTTACCGGATGTGTGTAGGATGTTAACAATAGGATTCTTATATATTTGTATGAAAACAGTTAATTAATTGAAGCACTTCATTATCATGTGCTAATAAGTTTGTTAAATCAAATATTCGACGCGTTAATTTTTGTTGATTTGCGGCGGCATATGACAAAGTCAACAATTCACCAGAGTTTTAATAGACTAATTTAATTACACATTATGTTCTATTTGCCTGGCTAGGTACTTTTCCCTGAACTGATACTCACTTTAATGAAGTTAACTGTGTACATATGATAACATATCACAATAACATTGCAACGACATGCGAATTTCGGAGAAATCCACGGATTAACAATACTCGTACATATATTAACGAAAGTGTAACATTAATTTCTGTAAATGAAATTTGATTAATTTTTACATCATTAACATAACTGTTCAGCTTTCAATTCTTCGAAATCTGTTCATAATAATATAAATATATAAAATAAAAACCGGAAGCTTCATCGGTTCCATTGTTATTGAAAGTTGTTTCGTTGTAAACTATTAATCATAAACGTTATATGCATGTTATAATTATAGGAAATGTAAAAGACTTTGCTTATCTGTTAAAATATGCGAAATTTTTCATTGTATGTATTAACATACTGGTCTAATCTACATATACCAGTTGATAACTATTGAGAATGGCTTATTTAAGTAGTTGTAATTAGCATTTGTGTATGTATACGAGGTTTAATAGAACATTGGCATTTTGTTTAATGCATTATTATACATTTTACCTACACACATGCTCCAAATCGACAGGTCATCCAGGTGGTCGGACACAGCGGGGGCGATTTTCTCAGAAACACATGTTTTGTGCCACGACCAGCAACCTGGCTAATTTTGATGTAAAATATATTTCAAAAAAATTAAAACATTCAATACCATATTAAAGTTCATTATGATAAGAAAACAAAAAAAAAAAAATGAACTGAGACACAAATTTCCAGTCATTAGTATACAGGTTGCATGCAGTAGCACTAATTATTTATTTTATTTAACTTGTAATTGCCCATTTTCTGTAATCTAAATTATTTCTTGGAAGTCTTAATTGTATCTGGTTTACTTATTGTCTACACTTCAATTTTAATTTGGTATATGTTCGTTTTTTAATAAAATTACTTTTTTGTTACAGAAAAAGTACCTGATGATCCGAAAGTAACGTACATTAGCCAAAACCAATATGTGGCTGTTGGACAAAGTCTTCGCCTGTTCTGCGAAGCCTTTGGAGGTAATTAATATAAAATATAAATTAATTGTTTGCCAAAAACCGTTTAAATGTAATTAATCAAACAATGGATGATGTTGGAATGTTTATTGGAGAATTTCCATTACAGAAGCCCTTTATGAAATACATTTCGCTATTGTGTTTCATATTATTCGAAGGTCGATATATATATACGAGAGTATTGAACAACATATATCAGTTAATAACATGTTGATTGAATTTCGTTTGTTAATAATTTTTTTCTCTCTATCTTGTTCTCGGTATTCTTAGGCCAAGTGGACTTACCAGATGCTCACAATGAAGCTGTATGGCAAAAGGATGGTCTCAATAGCAGCGCATTACATGATGAGCCTCGTATACAACAGCTAAAAGTCTCAAGGTATACAATTGAATTAATTTCGTTTTAATTTTACTGGAAAGATTGCGATACTTGACATATTGAATGAGTGCCAGATGTTGATTTAATACGACT
>SSSI01005994.1:0-12127 GCA_004796505.1 Oryzaephilus surinamensis
AAATATATACTGCTTCAACTTTACTAAAATCACATTAAAAACTGGGCCAGTAAAAAAACGACGCCATTTGTATATATTTAGTGTAAAGTGACCTAAAAGCGATTTTCTATTTGTCATTTTGTGACATACGTTTTCGGCAATGTTTAAATACTTGATAAATATAGTATGTAAACGTATGTCTTTAACAAACTGAATTGGAAAGCTAGAATTTTAATACGTAAGTCTGATCTGACTAAAGTCACTAAATATATAAAGTACCGCAATAGTCCGCCATGTTTGATCTATTATTAGGCGCCAAATTTAAATTTTCGTGACAGCAATACAAAATACATTTTGGGACAATTTTAATTTCGTGACAACTACAAGCTGTCAAGAAAATTTAAATTTGGCGCCTAATAATAGATCAAACATGGCGGACTATTGCGGTACTTTGTATATTTAGTGACTTTAGATCTGACCTGTTTCGTATTTCTATTTACAATTGACGTACTCATATGTTCTGCGTTTTAGGAATGTAACTTTATACACTTCTTGATTTTTTTGAAACAAATTATAGATTTCTAATTTTTTAAAGTTTTCTAATTACCCTTTTTATTATATTATTCAATATTTATAAGTTTTGAAACTTTATACCAAGCAAAGTAAAGAAGCAAAGATATTTAACAAAATATTTCAACTTTACGTCAAACGAATTATTAGAATGAATGAAATATTCTGACGTTATTCGACATTTCAAAATTTTCAAAGTTTTGTGATGTTATCCACAATTTGAAATAGCCGCAGAACATGTGCGCGCGCATGTATATTTTTATTCATTCTAACACATGGATTTTCGTATAAGTCTATCTCTTTCTCATATCCGAAACTCGTCAATTTAGCGGTTGTAACTAAATTTATAACTAAATTGTGACATTTGACATAAATAAATTTGACACAATTTATGCTGTAATATTGAATAAATAATCATATTTTGAATTTTGCGCACTTTATATGCCAATTGCAAGATATGAAATTCACTAAAAAATACACTAAGGGCATAAAAATGGCGAACCCGCTATTTAGCCAAAAACTTCATCGGTATATATTATATAGGTATGTGAAAATAATGTACAATTAAATGGAATGGCTTTTAATTACCGGTGTATTATAAACAAGTTCCAATTGTTCTGTTGTTGTACAATTCATAGCTAATGTATGTTCGGAATACGGTTTTAATTTGTCATCAATTCGCCCATCGGACCCCAAACGCATAATTTTCACACCATATTTAATTAATCTTAAACACACATTATCTACAGCAGTGTGTGTATGACTAGTAAGTAGAATAGTTTTTCCCAATGCTTCCAAAAGTTGTATTAAAGCGACAATTGTTTCCGTTTTTCCAGTACCTGGCATTCCTTTTATCAATAAATAATCCTTAGCTGCCAATGCTTTCAGCACAGCCCGTTGTTGTACTTTATTTAAACGTTTTAAAATTGCTGCACCCTTACTAATAATGATTTTCGGCAGTTTCGGTTCGAATGTTGGCAATTTTCCATCAATAATTATTTGTCTTAATTCGTCGGCACGTTCAGAATGTGCCAATAATAAAGTTAAATTTGATTGATTGAAATTTTGTATTGTATTCGAATCGTACATATCTACGTGAAATAAGTTTGATGGGAATTTTTGTAAAAGATGTCTAAAAATTGTAGAATTAAATTTTTAGCAATTTTGCACACGTATGGAAATTAGTTATTTACCTATCTAGTGTTATTGAAATTTGATCAAACGATATATCAGTCACAAAACCAGCCGAAACAGCCGGTCTTGTATTCGTACTAATTACTACGTACTTATTTTTCGTTAATGAACTGAAAAGAAAATTTTTACAACAGTTTTCATCAACCTTTTTAAACGTATGCTCATATAAATCATTAGAAACTTCTTCAACTTGAACCACTTTTAAATTAGACACGCAAGTACCATTCGTTTCCCTAAAATTGGGCCCTAATAGTAATTTGCCAACAATAAATTTGCTTTTGTTACCTTTCTAACGGTAACAGTGTATAAATATTTCTAACATCCCTTCTTTCATCCTGCGAACCAGCTTCTAAAGACAACAACGACAACCACAACATAAAATAATCCAAATGCGACTCCTTTAAATGTGATAAATGCTGTTCTTGAATTTGTCGTAAATATTTATTCGAATTTTCTTTATTATATTTAAGAAACGATGTACAAATCACATTATATTCGCATTTATTACAAAATGAAGAATTAATTGGTTCGGGCAATATTGCGGGTCGAATCACAGTTTTATCGCAATTGTTTTGTAATAAAGTTGGTTGTTGTGTTAGATAATAAGTGAGTTCATTTCTTAAAATAATTAGATCTCGTCTCTCGCTTTCCGTTACTGGAATTTCCCTCAAAATTCCCTCCCTAGAAATTGTGCTGGTTAATTTAAAGAATCCTATAGTTAAAATTGAATTTTACTTTAAATACAATAACAGTCCGGACGGCACTTTGATTCCTAGTTGATTCAACATCATTACGTACATAATAATTTGGCCACGATGCTCCAAGGAAACTGTGGCCCTTCCAGTTTTCAATTCAAGTGGTAAGATGGAATTGTTCGTTTTCAAACTAACATCAATTTTTCCTTTCAAACCCAAATCCGGACACCAAATATTTTCTTCAATATCATCAATTGCATCAATAGTTCCTCCCCAATTATCCTTAATTTTATGCAACTCGGATTTTTTGTTTAACAAATACGTATCGACAAATTGCGATATTTTTGGCACAAAACCAATTATTTCCGGTTCAATATCTTTTATATTTACGCTACATTCATAGCAATTTTTAATTATACTTTTGGAGTGCATTAAATTTTGTGCAATTTCGTTAATTTTATTCTTCTGATTAATTTTAGATTTTAAAGCTGATTGAAAAATGCTATGAACTATAGTACCAACTAACATAAATTTATTTCCTGCATAAGAACTGCGAAATTTTTCAACTAGCACGACTTTTCTTTTACAAAAAACACCTCCAACTATTGTTGTTGTGGAAAGAAGCATGTCGGGTTCGTAAATTAAAAAACCACAATCGTTATTAACAATCCACTCGTTGTTTTTATTTTTTTCAGCTTTAATTTTTACTGTGTCGTCTATTTTTAAATTTGTGTATCTCCTTTAAAAGTATAATTTCGCGGTTTAAACTGTAATAAACGAAATTTTCAGACTTACCAGAATCCAGTTAGACGGCAAAGACCAAAACAGTCGTCCTTTAGGGATTTAACAGTTAAAATGAGTTCACTATCCTCTTCTTTTACTCCAACAACTTTACAATATCGTAATTCGGATAAATCTAAGTTATAAGTATTCGTTTGACACTAAAAAATCAATTTTTCAATAAAAATTCACTGCTGTTTTAATTAATTTTTACAATTCCATCCCAGCTATCATCAAAATTGTAATCTATATTAGACAAATCACAATTTTCTTTTATCTCCGGCGAAATGATTGCTTTTTCATTATTAACTTCTTGGAACAATAATTTAGTTTTCGCTTTTCTAGTACTAAGTATTGGCGATGAATTGTTTGCCTTAGTTGGCGTCATTTCGTTTTCTGTTTGAGATTTTCTAGAACCAAACCACAAATTTAGAATATTTAATTTTCCAATAACACAGATCTACCTTCCGGACTTATTTGGAGATAAATATTTCAATATAGAAACTTGTTTCTTTTCACTGCTACTCACAATAATGTAATCATTATCTTTATTCATCGACTTGCTAGGTGTTATCTTGACAAAATCGCTTATCACTTCAACATTGAATTCGTTAAGGTTTTTTGGCGACCTTTCGAATAATTTTTTTGGTGTACGTTTTGTTTTATTCGGTGTAGTTTTTTCAACGCTATCTTTTTTTGAGTTCGACTTTGTAGGAGATTTTTTGGTTGGCGTTGGTAGTTTTCCATTGGCAATCAGTGGACTAACAACTAAATTATCTCTGAAGAGACGTTTTGGTGTTGTAACTCTCGTTTGTGGTTGATTTAAAGCCTTTAGAGCTTCAGGAGTTAAAAGTTTATCGGGAGTTTTAACCGAAATTTTAGGATATTTAGATGGTGTTGTTTGAAATTCATCAAGATCATCATTGTCTTTATGCGACTTGTTGGGTCTTTTTGGTGAATCACTAAGCTTTCGTTTCTTGTTTAGAGAAACTTTACTTGTTGATGGTTCATTGTTTGTTTTATCTTGCTTTTTAAAAAAATCAGATATTTTCATAGAACTATCCGCATTCTAAAATGTAAATACGATTATAAATATACCTTACGTACTGATTATTAGTAAAATACCAGACTATTTTTAATTTTCTTCATAATATTGATATATACATTATTTTGGCGCTATTATATTGAATATAGGTTATGTTTCATATTTGTAGGGACATCTGTCGTCACTATAGCGACACAACACGATAGAAATCTATTTTTGTCATCTAAATAAAAAATTTAGAACTGTCAACTCGAGTGTTTTGTACTTTTTAACTATTTTTTTAGAAGTGTAAATAAAAATAGCATAACTTGTGACATCGTTACCGTAAAAGTGCATTATTCGCCAATAATTCTAACTAAATTTTAAGTAAATTAAGTGTAACATAAAAACAATGGCAACAAATATGGATGAAGAACAAGCATTACGTGAATGCGAAGCTTACGTTCAAACACATAATATTCAACAAATCCTTAAGGATTGTATTGTACAATTATGTGTTAGCCGTCCTACCAATCCCATATCTTTTCTGAGGGAACACTTTCAAAAACTTGAGAGGGTAAGTCCGAATTTACCGTATTTTTAGGTTAAGCTCCACCGAGAGAAAGAAAGACAATTTGTGTATTTTTCAAATTATATATTCACATGTAAAATTTTTAGGTAATTAATTAACATTTACGTGATAATTTTAATCCTAAACAATGGAATGCGAATACAAAAAAAACTAATTAAATGATTCATGTGTCAGGAGATCAATTCGTTTTTAATGCGAATAATTTTTTCTTCAAAGATTCCAATTTTAATTGAAGAGCTGGAACAATAATTGACCTTTTACACGATTCATGACCACATTTTTCCGCACACATTTATCTCTATCGTCGTATCATTGGTTTTTCCTATTAGAAAAACGGTTTTTCATCCCCCTATTTACGGTTGTTGCAAAAGGGTTGGTTCCGCGTTCGGTGACGTCATTTTCGGATAGAGCTTGCGTCGCTAGGCAACTCGACCACATTAATCGGTTACCGTTTGTGGGGTGCAAATACGACGTCGGCGTCGCCGTTTTTCCCGAAAATTGTGTTTGTGTGCATAAAGGTCGTTCGGCGGCGGTTTATCCACACAGCCACCCCTCGTAATACCATGATGTTGACATTGACTGTGGTAAGTTTAGTCCTAATTATCCATCATTCAAGTAGATTTTTTCGTCTTTGATTTTCACATACATGTAATTTTTTTATACGAGTATATGGGACGCCGATCGTTATCCTGCTGGATAAATACTGGGTTAGTAGTGCGCGCGTATTCTATAATATGTTATAATATCATTTTATGGGTCTAACAATGGTAAAAAAGTAATGCAGCAATTTGGTAGACGTCAGCAGGAAAGGTCGAGGGTTGTTCTTCTTAAAACTTCTTTTTAATGAGTTCCTGGCACGGGTTAGATGTGACGTAGGTGAGAGGGTGCACTATAATAATACAGAGGGAAAAAAAATGTTTCTGGGAAGCACGCAATTTAAACAATTTTCTAATAGAAAGACTGGGCAAATTTACATAAAATAGAAATTAATTACAATTTTATTTAATATTTTGTTTATTTTTGTTCCTGATTAATTAAATGTACATATTTATTTTATTTTACTTTCATTCAAGAAAGAAAAAAATTGAAATTGTAAACTTTTTCTAGCAAATTTAACCAAGACAAATTTCATTAGCATTTTATTAACTTTTTGATTGAATGAATTCTACGGTTTGTGGATAAAATTCTGTTTTCAAAGTTGAATTGAAATTTAATTTTACATTTCAGAAAACTGATGTTGAACAATATTTGTTATGAAGGCTTGTATAAATAATAAATTGTGTTGTCAATTCGATTTTCTGAAATGTGTCGGAATTTATAAATTGTTATTTTGTGGAAATGTTCTTAAAATAAATTTTGTTGAAGATAAAATATTGTTCTGTCCAAAGATTTTGCGTTAATCCATTAATCTAATCATTAAATGCTTTCGAATCATTCAAAAATCTAGATTTACGTATTGATAAAATAAAAAAAAAAAGAACTTGTGTTTTTATAAAACAATTTTCTTTATTGAAAACAAGTAAATATTTTTATAATATATATATAATAATAAACTATCATGTATAAATATAAATAACAATACGTATAGGTAATCCATTTTTTTTTTTTAGATTTTTATATGTATAAATTGATCATTAGATTTTCCCTTTTTTCGTGTGTTTTTTTTTTGTTTGTTTGTTTCTTTTATATAAAAAACATATTTAATAATTGATTTAATTAAACTAAGTACATACAATATATAATTAGGCAGGAGAGGTATTCATTGATTTCATTTTCATTAACATTATATTTTTTACAAATATATATTTTTGTTTTTTTGTTAAGTGCACATAAAAATTAAATTTACTTTTCCTGTATTTGTTTGAATAAAAATGAAAATAAAAAATAAAAACATAAAATAATAATACTCTCATGAATATGCTCCAATATATTCCGGTTTCCATAATTGATTTGAAAAGAAATTATGTACTATTGCTATATCCCTGTCGTGGTCCGGTGTTGCTGTAACTGGTGCTATTGTAACACCATCTGGTAACATCAAACCCAATGGTATTAATGGATTATCAACAACTGTACGTTTAATTTTTGGTTGTTTATCTTTGTATTGTGTAGTAGAAGGCATCATCATTGTTAAATAATCTTGTTGTTGTTGTTGTTGTTGTTGTGTCATCTTTGGTTCTAAATTACTTGGTCCTGTTTCAATCATTTCACAATCAGTTGACATATTAAATGTGAATAAAGGCATACAACCACCGCCACCACCACCACCATTACCATTTGTTGTACCATTTAATTTCATACATAAATCATTTAAACTTAACGTATTATTATTATTCAATAATGGTGTTGTTGTTGTTGTTGTTTTAGTACTTCTATTATGACTACTATAACTATTCAATCCCAAACTGGATATTAGTTTTTCACGTTGTAAACGTACACGTTTCGTAGTTATAACAAATGCACTAACAAACGCTTTCTGACATACTTCCACTTTGTCATTTGTTGGTAATAATGGTACCAAATATTTGCATGTGATACGACGTGGTGGTCGGCCGGTGCCAGTTGTTTCTGGTACATTTAATCTAGCCCTTAAGTCCATATTTTCACGTAAAAATTGATTTTGTAAATCGGCATCACCTAAACCGTAAAATTCTTTAAAGAGGCATTCACGTGCCTCCATAGGCACACGTTCATCACATTTTTGGGGACACTGGCATAATTCCTCTACAAAAAAACAGAATAAAAAATTATTAAAAACATCGTGATTATATAAAACAAAATAAGGATTTATAATATATGTATGTGTGTGAGTAATTTGTAATTTACGTACGCCAAGGTCAGCTTATGTAACCATTTAAAGTTATATAGTAAGTAGTAGGTCATCAAGTTGTTGAGTTTTTTTTTTGTTAAATATTGCAAACGTTGTTTTTTTTTAATTAATTTAATGTATAAAATGATTAAAGGGTATTTTTGCGATGTCCTGTTAATATTTTTTTGTTTTGTACGGTTTCCCCACTATAATTTTATCAGTTTCCGTCTTAGAAATGCAAACAAAACATAAAATCAACACAAGACTTGATATTTTTATCGAAACCATTTTTAATATTGCCCTATTTTGACCCTAATAATTTCCCTTAAAATTCGTTTTTATCTATTATTATGTATTTGAAGTTGCTTTATATTTCGTTTCATTTATTTAAATTTTTAAGGTCATATTGCTCTCATTTTCATAATGCCTTTTAATATTTGTATGCTTTCAAATGTTGTTGTAAGTGAAACTCGTTTATTTTCGAGTATTCGCGTAGTACGTATAAATAATAATGTAGAGACGATTTCTTTTAAAACGGCCGAACCGTGACACGTGTAAAAAGAGGCCATTTTGGTATAAAACCGTAAATACAAACTTGGGTATTATTTCGTCATCAAGCCCCTGAAATAATCAATAACAATGGCATATTATAATGGACACATATATTGGACAAACTGGATTTATTGTTGTTGATTTTTTTTTATTTTGGAAGCTATTAAAAATACATTATGAATATTTGTTAAATTTTTAAATATATGAAATGGGCGACATAATTATCTGTCACAATAAACAGGTGACAGGTACGTACTAGGATTATTGGATTTTGGTTTTATTTTAGTCAAAAGTGCACGTAAAATATTAAATAAATAAAATAAAAATTTTCCATAATTTGCAACATTTGTTAACCTGTTATTAAATTGTGACACGTGCCTTTCAACAAGGCCAATGTTTTCTTCCAATAAATCGAATGACCTACATAAGAGAAGGTCGTAAAAGGTATCCAAAAAGCGAATATTTTACAAAAAACAAAGTACTAAATTTTGTGCAACAAAAAAACAAAAAAAATGTTTAGCCATACTGTCGTTGGATGATGATAAGATAAATTTTTATTGTGTATGTGTAAAAAACGGCGTATTTTACCGTATGATTCAACAATTTTTTGTGACGTCAGTGAAATTATTAACAATGTAAAGAGAGGCCCTATTACTAATGCAATTACGACTTGTCAGATGTTTTCCACATATACAACTTGTGAAATGTAAACAGTTAAAAACACACACACACAAAAAAAAAACGAACCGAACGTGAAACGAAATTCGTTAAAATATGGTTAAGAAATTTGTGTTCAAACTTACCTGCAACTTTTTTTGCTGGTATTAATTTTCCTGTACGTGATATATATGCTAATCCAGCACTACGTAAATGTTTTTGTAATTTTCTTTTTGATTTTGGTATGCCCTGTTTATCCAGACGTTCTAATAGTGCAGCTGATGGTGTCGCCATGTTGCTTTTTAATATATAAAACACTGCGCTATGTCGCTTGTGGCGCACTCGTTTTGGACTAATACAAAATGCCGATTGGTGTGTTCGTTTTCTAAACATCCATCGTTTTCCCCATTTTAGATTTATATTTGACGACAGATAGCGCTATAATCGTGCAATATATTTGTTATTTGTTTCCATTTAAGAGAAAAAAAAAATAGGAAGGTTACAAAATAAAATAAACCTTGGCCTTTATTAAATTATATCCAATCATTACTTTCGAATTTTTGAATTTTTAGGAAAAATAACTTTTTTTCTGTATTTTCCGAAAACACATTTCGATGTTGTTTATAATTTAAGCGTTCGTTTTGGACTTTAATATTTAATTTTCAAAAATATTAAATAATTGTTATTGTACAATATAGGCAATGAAATTTACGTATACGTGTATAATAGGTTGCAGATTTATTTACTATGTATTGTGGGTTGTCTGCAAATGATAGCAAAATTCAAAAAATTATAACCATATGTATTGTTTGTTGCCTGTACACGGAAACAAAATTCAAAAAATTTATTTAATTTTTTTTTTTAATGTTATATTTTAATATATTTATATGCACTTAATGCATTATCTATTAAAGGCATCCACTTTATAAATAATTAATTATGTTTCAACAATTTGAATTGTGTTTTGGTTAGTTTTATAAATTGATTTGGTGTTACGTTTTTATTGATTGTATTTTAATAAAAATAGTATATTTACTTATAAATAGTTAATTATGATAGTGTTTTGATTTTGCCGGAAAACTCGCAAACATGAAAATATGTATCCATGCCGCAGGATTGTCTCTAGAGAGTGTATAGCGTGCATACACTTATTAGCTTCTGGGTAGTGTATTGTAGAGTAGTTGAACGGAACGGTTGGAATCAAATACGGAACAGTCTCGTTCATATTATAAGTTGGTGTTTTCTGTTGTTTCGGTTTTTCGAAATTAGAAATTCGAAGACATAAACCATGCCACAGGTAGACAATTTTCATTAATTTAAATTTTAAACAAATAATTTTTATAAAATAATTTTCAACTTATATATTAGGTCACATATTTTATGTTTTTGATAAGAATTTAACAACCAAGAGGTTAATTTTCTGCTATTATCAACGTTTAAAAATTTTATTAAAATCCATGTTGTACGAATAAAAGAGTTTTTTTCAACTGTTGTTTTTCCTTAAAATCTTTACAAGATTTTCCACTTTAGTTGTTGGCCTAAATATTGACAAAATAGTCATTTTACATTACTACTTAAGTTTTATATTCGATATATGTATATTGCAATTTTATTTTCAAGTAGTTTGCAAACAGAATATTTGATGAGTTCTTTTATATATTATTCAGTTTTTCAAGTGGGATTCGTTTTTGATTGAAATTGAATTTTTTTTTTATTACTCTAAAATTAGATTTAATAAATCATATGAATGTTAATTTACATTTTTAATTAATACAGTAATTTGAATAATAAACATTGAGACAATAATCGATATTTTAATTTTCGAAACTAGCATTATTAAAATATATGTATAATAATACAGAAATAAATTTTATGTTTGTTGAAATAATACAAAAATAAATATAAAGTTACTAAAAAAAGTAACATACACCTGTTGTTATATTCATAGATGGGGCAACAAACACGCAATATGTGTATATATTTATTAATAAATAGAAATAGATGAATTTTTTAATATACCTAGGATCCTAGGTGGCTTTGCGAGAAAACTAAAATGTATTCCACTGTTTTACACAAAATGGACACCACCAAAAATGTTTTACAAAATGACGGGGTTGTTAATTTTGAATTAATATTAAATAGTGCCTTAATTACTCATACATATTCCAATTTACATTATTATATTTTACAATTACATTTTAGATACAAAATCGATAGCGTTACATTGTATTGTTAAATGAAATTACATAGTAGTATGGCTGTGTATGCCCCTATAAATAGGTCTTTTATTAAATTTACCTACTTGTTCTCCAACTTAAATTTAAAATAATTGTTGCAACGTTATATTGTAAAACTTTTTTTAAATGTCAACTGGAAGATTATTAAAAATCATCCCTTTGTTATGTTCACCTATTTTGCCCCTTTCTATACATTTCTGCTTTTTTTTTTTGTGGTATAATTGGGTAATAATTTCTTTTTGAGACGGGAATAGGGATGAGTTGTTTGTTAACATGAAACCTTTTTTGTTAAAAATAAAGTTGGCTGTGTCTGTGTTTCACGGCCATTTTAGTTTGTGAAAATTGGTTACTATGGAAAACAAACAAACAATTGAATTACCAGTATAGTAACTAAGGTCTATTCATTTGGGGAAGAAAAAAGTGATGATTGGTTAGCTTGCACGTGATTTAATTTTTTAAATTTTATTGGTCGAAAGTAAGGTTAGAAGGTGGCAAATGTACACAATTATTGGATGTATTTTGAAAAACGTCACAATTCAAGATGGACGATTTTTCTTCCGTATCTGAATAGAGTATAATTGATAATAATCTAAGTAACTAAAATGCAGTCGTTGCAGTGGTTTTTTTTTCTCTCTTTATTTTGCTTTTAAAATGAAATTACATCATGCATGCTGCAACTTGACTGCAATAATTATAAAGTTAAATCTATGTAAGGGCAGTCTATATTTAATCAGTAAACAAGTGTATACTTTTATGGTGGTAATCAATTAATTCAACAAAATTAAAATGTTCATTATATTAGAAAAATAAAGAAAAAGGTTAATGTCGATTTAATTTACTTGTTTTGCTATTAATTTTATAATATGCTGTTGTGTCGATTGTTAATAAAATGAAAAACTTCCTTAAATACTATATGCATTTTTATATTACTTATATAATAAATTATTAATAAATTTTAATGATTATGTGCGTCACTTTTTTTTTCCTCTCATCTTAAATTTATTAAATCATTTGCCAAAAATTTGACCCTTATATTTA
>SSSI01005997.1:0-36281 GCA_004796505.1 Oryzaephilus surinamensis
GCGAATAAATGATGATACTTGTATCTCGTAATATTAGGTATTATCTAGCAAAAAAATCTAAACAAGCAAAGGAGAAAAGATGAATAATTAAAAAAACAATTAAAGGATTATATTATCTATTAATTCTGATACAAATATTTGTACTGCAATGGTTTGAATTAATATAAGAAATTCAATTAACATTCAACTGCAGATGGCCAATCACAGACACTTGTCGCAACATTAAAATATAATCCAGCCACACATTGTTGACGTAAAGGTACAAAAGTACTACCAGAGGGAAGACAATAATAAAATGCTGAACAATCCGATGGATCTCGCACGTAACCAGCACTGGTACATAGACTACTTGTGTCAGAGGATGCACTTCCAGATGGTTTAGCAGTAGTGGTAGTTGTGGCTGCTGATGATTTGGTTGTAGCATCTTCATTGTCAACTACCACTACATCTGCACTATTGGCATCATTGGATGCATCATTAGATGCATCATTGGAAGTTCCCTAAAATTGGAAGAAAAAATAATAAAGCTTCGTTTAAAAAACAAATTCTTGTTTTCGTACAAGAGCTGAGTTGATGGCATTTAAAAGCGGGTATTTCGTACCACAAATACCTCTAAAGTCTTCAGTTTCTATAGACCATATCATAACACCACCAAGATTTTTGGAAATCGCGTAATTCACCTATAAACAAAACAGTTATCAGTTTTTTCCGTTTTTCAAATCTTCGTTTTATTTACTTTAGCTTCAATGGATTGCGGATTATCGTAACCAACCCATTGGGTGCCTTTGCTTGCATAAGGCACTTGCTGTTCATCGTCCCATGTTACAGTCCATCCACCTTCTAATTGCAGCTCGCAAATCTAAATTTAATTATGGAATTTTTCGAAAATGCACGTACAATCAAACATTAGAATTTCGTACCTCATTATAGCCGAGCATTCCGGCTTCTAAGGTGTAAGGACCAGAATTACCAGCCCCGGAAATGGGCGCTCCCAGTCCTCGATTACTTGCGCTAGATAAAGTGTAAGAGCGGCCGTAAACTCCCAAACCTAAAGCGATTTTTTGTGGATCAGCTCCACGAGAAATCCATCCCGAAATCGCGGCGTCCACATTAATTTCGGCGGAAGAATCGACTGATGATGCATATAAAGGCGCGTTTTGGCCGGTAACACCGTCCCAAGTGCCATGGAAATCGTAAGCCATCACGTTAATTATATCCAAATACTGGGACAATGAGGGCACATCGTAGGACAAGTCAACGGATCCGGAAGTCGCGGCCACAGCGGCAGTTAAAAGTAAACCGTATTTATCGAATTCAGCCCGAAATTCTTGTAATAAAAGTGCAAAATTAGCCTTATCGGCGGAACCACCGCCCCTTTGAGCTGGATATTCCCAATCCAAGTCGAAACCATCGAAGCCGTAAGTTTGTACGAAATTTAAAGCGCTTTGAACAAATGCTGCACGTAAAGAAGAGGAAGCGGCCACTGTTGAGAAAGTTGCTGATCCTTCATTCCATCCACCAATCGCTACTAAAGTCTTCAAGTTGGCATTTTGGCTTTTCAATGCATTGAAACGATTCAGATTGTTCTGGGAAATTTCTAAATTTGAATCTAATATACGTATACTGCCATCGGAATTGATTCCAACGAAAGAATAAATTATGTGAGTGCATAGATTTGGATCGATGTCTTCTACAGTGAATCTTCCATTGCCGCTTCGGTATGTTGACCAAGTACCGTGATAACACACCACTTTGTCTACAAGGAACGTACAATGTACGTAATAAAATATGTACGTAAAACGAAATTTCTTAAATGTTGTACTTACTTGTTGCGGATTCAGTGGATTGGGAAAAGAATGCGACAGCCCAAAAAAACAAACAAGCGAATTTAGCCAACATTTTTATTTCAATAGTGTTAATTGAAAAGAATTAAAATTCTTTCAAATGGATGGTATATATATAACATGTCACAAATTTGCGTCATTCTAAGCAAATTCTAAAAGTGGTCCGCTAAGACCTAAAGATTAAGTTAAGTAATATTAAAATAAACAATGGTTTCATTCAAATTTTTTATTATTCCAAATTATTTTCTGATCTACGAAAGATAAGAAATGCTGTAATTTTTTTGTTACCAGAGAAGAATACTTTGTTGACCATTGTAATACGCATTAAGTTTATTATATACACTTTCATAATATTTTTTAATAATTATCTTTATCTTGATTAGTTAGATATTAGTTGTTTATTAAGGTATTAAAGAGTCATCTAAACAGTATTTGCGAGTATTAGCAAAAACAGCTATTTTCCTAGAAATTGGGTTAATAGAAATAGTTGTTAGGCAGAAGTTGGTTGGCTTATCGTTCATAAAAGCACTTGATAGTTTATATCAAGTGGAAGTACCCGCCTCATATCACATAAATAACTATAATTATTAATTGCTACTCGTATATACATATAAAAATAAGATTGTAAGCATTATTCATGATTTGAGCGGTCAGGATTTGACTTTTCTTGAAAAGTTTAGTACAAAAGCAATAAACCTGATACATTACCTGCTTTAATGGAAAACTATAAAAGCTCTTCTACTAACTGCAGAAAAATACTTTTACTAAAACTAAAACAAATATTTTTCCACCGTAGATTATGTATTTGTTTTTATTGCAGAGGTCAGATTTGGGGTTTGGCAACAATAAAAAAACCATTTTATAAAATTCATTTTATATGTAATTATGTATAATATAATTTTATAATAATAATCCTACTACTAATTTTTATTATATTTGCTAGTTGTATAAATAATATAAATTAACCTAAAGAAAGTTGATTTCGTTTACCAAAAAAGCGTTATTATAACAAAGAATAAAGTATGTACTTGTTTTAGATCATTTTCAAATAAGCTTATTGGGGCAATTATTGCACTCAATATATTTATGGAATGACATAATGACAATGTTAATATCAAAATAATCAGAATCTTTTTAATGAGTTCACATGTTCTATGAAACAGGTCCGTTTGATGAGAACGAATTGTAGTTTTGTGCCTGTAAAAACTTAATTATTAACATTTGAAAAACTAATTGCAGAAAGTTCTTACATCTGACAATTTATTTACAAGTACTTCGTTATGAAGATTATTTTTAATACCTAATATTTGAACATTTTCTTCACTGTTTAACTCATTTTCCAATACTGACACTCCATTACGCAGCTAAAACAAAACTTTTAGTCAATTTTAACATAAGTTCCTCAACTTACAACTTGTTCTTTCAGTTGACGCAATTCTGCATCCTTTTGAGCCAACTGACTGCGCCATTTAATCTCTTCTTCTTGTACATTTCTCTCGATATTGTTCAAAATATTATCAGTATCGTCTATCAATTTCTTGTAATATTGCAATTGTGCTTGCAATTTAACAATTTCCTCACTATTGCCATCACATTGTTCAGTCGATGGCTGTTTTTGTAAATTATTTAGATAAGTTCTAATCAATTTACTCGTTACATTTTCCCAATTACTGTTCATTTCAAAATCATTTAGTTCTTTTATTTCAGGGAACAGACTTTGAATGAATTTGATTTGATTTTGCTGCTCTTTATTTCGTATATCGCGCACTATATCCTGAAAAACAAAATTACATTTGTAAAGTTAATGTGAACTCAGTTTCAATAAGTTGTGAGACAAATGAAATGGAAAGTGAATCGAGCTTAAAATCAAATCAACTTACATCCACATTTACATCCTTTTGTTTACTGCTTAAACTCAATTTAGTTTCAGCTGCATTTAAAGCTTCCATCACTTTCCAATTCTTTGTACGCAGCTCCTGTTAATTAATTCAATTAATAAATATACAATTTAAAAAATTTGCCAAACAAATTATAACTTACGTTATTTTTTATCTTTTGTTCTTCTAATTCAGCGTGTAATTTAACACATTTTTCATTTGAAGCTATTAATTCAGACTCAAATTTACTAGCTTTTTGTTGCCATGTCTGTTTATCACTTTTTACTGATGATAATTCGTTTGTTAAATTTAATAATTCAATTTTGTGCGCTTTACTTTCTTCTGATGTGCCGTTCATTTGTGATAATTTCTCTTCTTGAGCGATTTTCAATTCATTTCTCAACTAAAACGCAAAAATCATTTCACAATATATTGAAAATTAAAAAAATAAACTTTACTTGTAAGATTAACTTGGTGTTATCATTGTTATTGTTTGATAATTGTTTATGTTCTTGGTGTAATTGATACAATTCTTGCTGAATTTGTACATTTTCTGTTTTCCAGTCGTTTCTTTCGCGTAAAAGTTTTTCTAGTTTGCGTTCTAAATCTTTTTTGCCCTCCTAAACAACAAATTTTTTAAATATATGTATGTTAAATGTATATTTTTACTTATTTACTTCAAGTTGTCTATTAATTTCCACACTTTGATCTAATTCTTGCTTTGTATTATTATATTGTACAATGTATGCTTGTGTTTTATGTTTTTCTTCATTCAGCATATGCAATTCCATTTGTAAACGTTGATTTCTTTGTTGCAATTCCTCAATTTCATTCCTTAATTGGCCCAGAATCTTGTCGTTCTATAATTAGAAGAACATTTAATTAGATAATCGAGATTATTAAATCGTTTAGCTCTGAAAAAATTGTATATCGGTCTTGATTTAAGCATTTACCTCTTGGGAATGTGTCACTCTAAACTGATGTAACGAATTTAATTCTTCTCGTAGCTGATGGCTTCTCAACAACTCTTCGTTTAATTGCGCTTGTAATTTTCTCACTTCACCGTGCAACCTATTATTATTAGCTTGCACTTCAATTTGCTTCGCTTGAAGTACTTCTTCTAAACCGCGTATTTTTTGTTGTAATTGTAGCCTGTCTTGTTGTTGTTCAGCACGTATTTCACGTAGTTTTGCTTGTGCACCAACTAATGCTGCCTGTTCTTCAGCTAATGCTTTCTCTTTTTCGGCCAATTGTTTTTTTAATCGTTGAACCGGATCAAAACGTCCCTGAAAATGAATGTAATAACTTCTGTTATTTACAATTTAAGTGTTTTTTTGTACTTCAGTCCATTCATTCGTGATTTCTGGAGCATCCTGCTGCTTGTTCAGTAATAGATCAATAAGTATTTGTACTTCGGTACGAGACAATTCTGCTGTACGCACCAAATTTATTAATCCATCCCGTTCGGCAGCTAATTGTTGAAAGAAGCAGAATTAAAATTGTACACAATGTTTTAAATACGTACTTAATTGTTGTAAAGTGTTATATTCACTTTTCTTTTTCTTTTTCTC
Organism: Oryzaephilus surinamensis; assembly: GCA_004796505.1. NCBI lineage: Eukaryota > Metazoa > Arthropoda > Insecta > Coleoptera > Silvanidae > Oryzaephilus > Oryzaephilus surinamensis. The sequence continues at coordinate 5,293 of SSSI01005997.1, forward strand.
TTTACCAACGTTTGTTACAACGCAGTTTTGTGGTATAACTATGACGTTTTTAACTGAGGACTCGCTTTTCGTCGACTTTTTAACATTTTTCACTGGTTCTGGCTCCACAGTTGCTACTTTTACCTTTACGGGTTCCTTTTTTATTAATTCATCTTTCTGTAATTTAAATAAATGTAAAAAAAGCATTTTAATTAAATTGTTCACGTACACTATTGGCTCTTTTGAGTTCCAAATCATCTTTCGGATGCAAAGTTTCGAAATGATTTATTGTCGACGATTGAACTTTATTATTAATTACATTTTCACAACTTTTCTTTTTGTTGAGCAATATGGGTTTTATTTTTTCTTTTTTAACAGGCGGCTAAAGAAATTAAGAATTAAGTTACGATATAATAAGTATATAGTTGAAATTTAATAGTTTATTTACTTTTTTCACAACCTCTTGCACTTCTTCGGGAGTGGGTTTGAATTCAACGTGGGGTTTTGTGGTCGTAGGTGTAACTATTGTTTGTTCAATCTTCTCTTCAACAGGAGAAGATTTTTGTTCTTTCACTTTCTTAGCAGCTTTCTTAATCTTTTTCTCCTTCGTTTTCACTTTAGGTATTAAAGCATTCTTTTGCTGACGTTGCTCAGCCAATGCTTCTTCATAACTTTTTTCGCGTATATCAAATTTAAATACTAATAGTAGAAATAAACACACCACCACAGATATAACTAGGACTATTAAAACTGTGAAAAGATCCATTGTAGTTTTAATCTGAAATTAAAAATGACTAACAATATCCGGCTATGTGGCAAACTTATCCTAAACTATTAATATACATTTGTTTAATAAACCAGAGATAAAAATTTACAACTCAAAGCAAAAATAATCTAATGCTGATTTAGCATTCAATTTATTTGAAAAAAAAAGATACAATTTGTAAAATATAGCCACGTAGAGTAAATTATATGTAAATATTAATGAATTAATTAATTCTAAATAGAGTTATTGATGATAAAAATTGATATAATTACCTTTCTTCTGCAATTTTACTCAATAAAGAAATTTTTTGGGAAGAAAATAGTATACACAAAAATAAGCAAATGGAACAAATCACCGAAAAATTAAGGAATTCATTGGTTACTTATGGAAGCATCCCCTCCTTGACATGTGTTTAGGGATATGTGTATGTGTTGTGTTGTGGCGACCTTGTATGAGGATTACAGTTTTCTGTACCTACAGTACACTGTAATTAATATTACAGTTTTTTGATCAATATCAAAACAGAGATCTGTTTATCTACTGCCCGCCTTTTTCTAATAGTTTTCTACTTATTTTGACAGATTAACAAATTGAACCACAAAAAAAGTAATAAAGCATAAAAAACACAGTTTCAGCGTAAATGCAGTAAGAAGTGTTTTTATTTAAAATCAATTCTGCAAAAGTTTGAAAGTAAGATGAATGAAGAAAATTGGGATGATGGTCCGACAACGGTGTATCCACCGGAACCGGAACAGAACTTACCGCACTACAACGATCGAAAAAATTACCACAATGCTCCAAGGACCTTCAGCAATTCAAGGAGAAACAATTTCCAAAATGACGGCAGAGGTAGAACAGATAATCGTCCAAATTATGGAAATTCTTATCGTGGCAACGATTATCAACACGACCAGAGGGGCTCAAGGGACCAAAATCGTGATTATCAACACGACCAAAGGGGCTCAAGGGACCAAAATCGTTCAAATTTTGGAAATTATAGCAAAAATGAGTGGGGATCCAGAGGTGATGATCGATCAAATTTCAAGTCAAATCGTCGTTTCGATGAACAGGATGGGTCGAGTAATCGTTCAAATTTTGGAAATTTCAATCGTGGCAACGATGACTGGGGATCCAGAGGCCAAAGTCGTTCCAATTTTAACTCGAATCAACGATCTGACGAACAAAATGAAACAATGACAGTACCATCGAAATTTGTTGGACGAATAATTGGTATTAATTCTTAATATTGTTTTTGTTGCTTAAAAATTAATACCTTAAATTGAAGGACGCGGTGGCTTTAAAATAAACGAGTTGCAAACTTCATCCGGTGCAAGAATTCAAGTGCAAAAAGGTTCTTACGATGACAGTGAAGCTGTTGTTCAGCTATATGGTGACCAAACTTCCATTAATAAGGCTAAGGAGTTAATTACAGAATTAACAACAGAGCAAGACACTTTCGGTCAGCCGAGTCCTCAAACTATGCAACTAGTAGATAATACTAGCGAAGTGCAGAATAAGCCAGCTATTAATTGGCAAGATATATACAAACAATGTGTACGAATTGCATTTCATTATTATTTATATTTAAAAAATAAATATTTACTCTTAATTCTACAGGATGCAAAAGCAGATGAAGAATGGAGTAAATACAAGCCGATTATCAAACAATTCTATTCCGAACATCCTGAAATAACAGCTATGACTGAAGACGAAGTAGAACAATTTCGTGAGGCATCCAATAATATTGTAGTCGATCGTACATTCAAAAAAGAGGACAGCAAACCAATTCCAAAACCAGTGATACGATTTGATCATGCATTCCATAATTATCCGGAAATCTTGGAAGAGATTAGAAAAGTTGGATTTGAAAAACCATCACCGATACAAAGTCAAGCTTGGCCTGTATTATTAAGTGGTGAAGATTTAATTGGAATCGCTCAAACTGGTACTGGGAAAACGTTAGCGTTTTTGTTGCCAGCTTTGATTCATATTGATGGGCAAGGGATAAGTAGAGACGAACGTGGCGGACCAGCCGTGTTGGTGATGGCACCAACCAGAGAATTGGCTTTGCAAATTGATAAAGAAGTGAAGAAATATCAGTACAAGGGAATTACATCGTAAGTATTTTTCGTATTTTCTTGGTTTTGTTAAATTAAAATTATTAGGAGTATTTATTTAGATATCTCGTCAAATACTTTTAATAACAAAACGTTTTTAATTTCGTAACGTCCCAATTTTTTTGTATGTAAAATATTGTACTGTTTGTTACAATGGCCTGTTTTGCTGTTTTTGTATTCGCCATATTTTTGTCTTAGTGTATGCTTATACGGCGGAGCAAGTCGTAAAGAACAAGTGAAACTCGTTGATGGTGGTGTGGATATTGTGATTGCAACTCCAGGACGGCTTAATGATTTAGTCAATGCTGGTTAATATTTTTCTTTAAATTTTTTTGCTTCTTGTTTGATTCAACAGTTTATCTTTAACACATAATTTTCTATTCAATCAGGTCATTTGAATGTGAAAACAGTTACGTATGTGGTATTAGATGAAGCCGATCGTATGTTAGATATGGGTTTTGAACCACAAATACGTAAAGTGATGTACGCCATTCGTCCGACACGACAAACTGTTATGACGAGTGCTACATGGCCCCCAGGTGTTCGTTCATTGGCCAATACGTACATGAATGATCCGATACAAATCTATGTGGGTACATTGGATTTGGCGGCAACTCATACAGTAACACAAACGATTCAAATCGTTGAAGATTCAGAAGAGGCAAAAATGCAAGTGGTATGAGAAAACGTTTATTGGATTCGAAACCAGTTTTCCTAAACAAAATTTTCTTTCTAGTTATTTGATTTTATTCAAAATTTACGTCCCAGTGATAAAGTGATCGTTTTCTGTGGAAAAAAATCGCGAGCTGACGATTTGGCCAGTGAATTGGCATTATCTGGTATTGGTTGTCAGACAATGCATGGTGATCGTGATCAAATCGATAGAGAACAAGCGTTATTAGACATCGCTGATGGAACTGTACAGATTCTTATAGCGACTGATTTAGCGTCTCGTGGACTGGATATTGAAGACATTACGTAAATTTTAGAATAATTTTTAGATATTGTGTACGTAATTTCTTCGTATTGTTTTTAGACATGTGTTGAATTATGATTTTCCGAGAAATATTGAAGAATATGTACATCGCGTTGGAAGGACTGGTCGAGCTGGCCGATCCGGTGAATCGATTAGTTATTTTACGAGAGCAGATTGGGGTCAAGCTAAAGATTTGATTAAAATATTGCAAGAAGCTCAACAAGTAAGCATCAGCTTTTTTGTTTTAAAAGCATTTTTTATGATGTTTTGTTTTTCAGTTTGTTCCTGAAGAGATTTATAAAATGGCTGAACGATTTGAAGCCAGAAAACAGGATGACGGGGATGGTCGTAGACGTTTTGGCGGAGGTGGCCATCGTTTCAAAAAATGGTAATAGGGTGTTTATTTACAAAGTATTGTTGTTATTGGTTTATAAGAATTTTGTATTTTTTTTTATTTCGAATAAAAAGTTTATTTTTACTGGAAATCTACATTTATACTAGACTTTTTTAAATTTTCCTTGCTTCTCTGCATTTCGTTTAAAACGTATCTTGTGTCGTAATTTTCTTTTCTGTCGTCATTATAAGTGCCTATCGTGTACGTATTCATCTGGAAATAAACTTGTTAAATAATGGAAATAAACTGTAAAACACGGATTTTTAACTTTAGACTTTGATTTGGAAAATTTCACTACATTGACTCCCTTATAAGGTGTATTGTCTTCCATTTCATCACTTTCTTTAATACAACAACAAAGCCCGCACAATTGCATACAAAGTGATAAAGGATAGGCGAGGAAAAAAATTGTGTTTAAACAAAATTCAGCATTAAATGGCAATAATCGTACAGTTCTTGTACCATCATCTGGATGTAGTGGCCAACCACCAACGTCGTAAACGACTGTGCGATCTTTCAATTCAGGTTCGTTGTAATGGTCAAGTGGTTTTGGTAAATCTATTAGAAGATGCAGACCAAATTCTCCAATTTGTCGATTAAATCGGCCAATAATACCTTTGATTACTCCTGATGGGGAATTATTTAATGGAACTGTAATTAAATACATAAAGCTGTCTTTACCCAACAGTAACAGAAATAGTAGAAAAAATAAGAATAAAACTAAAATCAGTGAATATGGATTTTCAAATACACTTGTTCTGTAAAACGGTTCATCTGTAGGTGTAGGATGGCAAACTACTTTGTCACCATGAAATTTTTTGCAAAAAGTTGAAAATTTTTCACAATTTCCAGTAAAAAAAGAAGTTATAGCCGTAAAAAGTAATAAACTATGTATAAAATTGTAAATAAATGACATACTAAAGACAGTGATTAATATGTCTGTAAATTTAAAAGTTTAAATATCAGTTAGGGTACTATAGGCTTGAAATAAAAATAGCAAAATGTTTAATTAATCTTTTATCTTTATTTTAATCAATACTTAATTATAAATGAAAAACAACATAACTTAAATTCTAAGAATTTGGCAACAAGTTTGATTATGAACAGATGTTCCTGTTCCTGATTTAATTTGAATTCTTGCAAATGTTCCAGCAGCATATCCTTTGGTAAGACGTTCCGGATTGACAACCAAACAATTATTAACACTCTGCCAAAAAAATATTTAGTCAAAAGAAAATCAAATTGTTTACTCCTTTTAATGTACCTTTACGAAATGTTTAAAAGTTGAGGGTAAAATTAAAATATGCGGCATACAATCCATTAGAATATATGTTTCAGCTAAATCGTAATCAATATCCAGCTCTTCGCGAGGCGGATAAAGAGGATAAAAATTCTTTTGATCTAATAAAAGTTTACATAAAGATCCAAAACGGTCATTCGAAGAGTTGCTGCAAAAAAGTGTTCAAATAATTTCAGCTGTTATGCAACCAACAATACTCATTAATGTTATAAATTACAATAATTACATGTAGTTACAAAAAATAATTACAATATTAAGCTGTTATTGCCAATATCCAATAGTGTATCAACTGATGTAGCTCCAATAACTACCCCATTCACATTTATCATACATGGATCACATACAAAATGCAAATTATCATGTTTTTGTGTCAATTTATATGGCGGTGTAGGAAATATTGGATGTTGATGAACATCTTTGCTTGATGAAATAATTACTATTTCTATATTAATTGACCGTAATTGATTAATAATTGTTTCAATAATATCTTCGAATGTTGTTTCAAAACTTTTAAAAAATGCTGGATCATTTATATTGTCGTGATTTTCACTGATAAATGGACCAATTAATATCAGTATATTCGGTTTATATTCTATTACATATTTTAGAAGGTCATTTAAAGGATCATAATTAATATTCCCCAATAATGTAAATGGACCTGCGGCTACAACTACTTCCAAATTATCTGAAAAAAAAATGTATAAATATCATAAATTTTGCGTTAATTATATTAAAATTAATTAACGCTAATTAATAAAATAGCATATAAGTGCAAAAGAGACAAAACATCGAATTTGGACAAGAGCAACAAGGTTAGAAAATATAAATAATGAAATGGACGCCATAATTACGAATGAAACCATTTTATCGATATTAAAAACATAATTTCTGAATAACTCTCAGTAAAATATTACAATTTTCAATAGTAACAACAAATTATCAGTAAGTATATAATAAAATCAATTAAAAGTAGCTAATTTTTAATATAAAAACGTTTATACTAAGATATCTAACCTGAAAATTAATGGATCAAAGAAAACTAATTGAATTAGTAAAACAATATCCCCAAATATGGGATAGACGGAATCCTTGTTTTCGAGATAAACAGACTAAGGATTTCGCCTGGGAAGATGTTGGCCAAAAAATGAACTTTCCAGGTAATAGAAACGATTAATATATGTATGATTTAATTAAATTTACGTTAATTAGGAGCTACTTGTCGGGATACATTCAAGTCAATACGTGAAAAATATATACGAGAACGTGAAAAATCATCACAAATGGGTAGTGCATATAAAGAATGGGCATTGTTAAATGATTTAAAATTCCTGGATCCGAATATCGTACCAAGAAAACAGTCATCCAATTTTGAAGAATTAAGACAAAACTTCGAACTATTCTCGAATAAAACGAAACAAAATGATAATTCAACTAATGATACGAATTCAAGTGATTTTAATCGTACGTTAGTTGCATTAGTTAAGAAAACTAGCCCAATATGGGACAGAAGCAGCAGCACATATCCGAATAAACAGTTGAAAATGAGACTTTGGAAAGAAATAGCGGATACATTGAAAAAAGACATTGGTGTATGCATGCTACGTTGGAAGGCATTACGAGAGAAATATATTCGTCAAAAGAATCGCTACATGGAGGATGGCACACCGAAATGGGAACTTTTAGACGAAATGAACTTTTTAGATAAAGTTATATTATATCGTAGAAAAAGTGACCACGAATTTGAAATGAATTACGATCACAATATACGTTCAGATGGACATTTTTCAGCACAAACAAGCCACGACTATGAAACAAGCTATGATGATAGTAGTTCGATAAATGATTCATCAAATGATTTAATTGTTAATATTAAAGAAGAAAATTCCAATATACAAATACCGGATAGTTCAAATACAAGTTGTACAAATCGACAATTGAATGTTAAACGTTCGTCAAATGAACAGTGTGACAATATGAATGAAAAACGTTTAAAAATCGATTCCGAACAAGGTACAAGTTGTGAACCGAAAAAGACAGCTGAACAACTTTTTGGTGATTTAGTGGCTGCTTTGTTAAGTAAAAAACCGGAACGTGAACGAAACACAGCTATGATCGACATTATGACCATTTTATCCAAATAAATTTCTATTATTTTAGAATTATTTTTATGTTTTGACTGAATTTGGATTATATTTGATCTCTTAGAATATATTATTTATTTCTGTACAAATAAAGAGAATAAAGATTTTATTTCACCTGTATTGTTGTTTTTACTTACTTTGTAAATTAAATGGTTCGGAGGGCAGTTGAAGTGGAGCACTTGTAAATATTTTTTCGACAACTAATAAATTTCGATTTAATATATGATTTCCTTCAACAACAACCGTTTGTCCAGAAAATAATGATATTGAAGTGCATTTATTTAAATTTAATTTAACAACATAGCCAATGTTAGCACCATGAGTTATTTCTAAATAAACTGAATTTATATTCAGTTTTTCATTAAGTTCAGATATTATTCGACCAAATGTTACCACTGGACCCTAATAAAAAAAAAGAAAACGCACCATTTCCCAACCAAAATCCAAATAAACAGTTTAAAAAAATACTTACTGTGGTATTTTTTAAAATTACATCAGAAACTGTTAAATTATTCGCATTTAAAATTTCCGTAGCTAAAAATTGACTTAAACTAGTCAAACTTCTTGCTTCTCGACCCATGATTTCATACATATATAAAAAATTTGCATTAAATTCTTTTAAATCTTTAATATGAAGTTCAAAATTCTCCATACTTTGGAAATTGTTTGTTTCTCCATAACTGTGTAAAATTTTACGTGAATCAGTTCTAGAGAAATATTTGTTCATTTCACTAAAAAATAATTTGTTTATTTTAATAATGTTGTCGAATCATAAATGATCTAATTTATTTTTCTTTTAATACCTCGCCGCATCATAACCCGTCAATGTTTTGTTCAACAAATCTGTACAACTGGTGTTCAAATTTTGAATAGAAGGCAAAATCTACAAAACGGATATTCATTAAAAATAATTAATTTCTCTTTCATCTTGCATTGATTTCAGCAATCCTCAAGAACCGATCAAACGACAATTTAAGTACGACAAAATCCCATAAAATTAAACTTCCTACATCATTTTGTTAAATAAAACACAAACGTATAATAAAGAATTGCACAAGTTTAGAGTTTACGATCAAATTTATAGTCAATTGATAACATTTTGAAAGTTTAAATAAACCATTCCATTTCCTCAATTAATTTTTTTTAAGTACACATTTTTCGTTTCGTTTAATCGTTTAATATTCAATTAAAAAAAACAACATAATATACTAGAAACAATTTTATTTTCCAAAGAATTACATAAAAAAATTATAATGAAAACAAATTATGTTTGAAAGAGATGGAAGTTGAGTTGAAGGGCTGGAAGCATCCCCTATAGACGAGTATGGATCTAGTCACGAATAGAAAATAACGTAAGACTAGACCCGTACACGCCGATACAAGATACCCATGGGTTTTCTTTTTACACCTTTTTTCCTTTGGATCAATCACAAATGCTGAACCAGCAATTACCAATCCTTGGAAACCAAAATAAAAAAAAACTACATACACAGTAACACAAACAAAAGAAAAGCGCGTTTATGCTGATGCTGATGCGAAGCTTTTTTAATGAGTGTGGATCTAGTCACGATTGAAACAAAAGGTACGTGATACTAGATCCCCAGCCCACTAAAAATCTTTCACAAACACAAACAACAAAAAAAAGGAATACCTGTAAAAAATTTCAAGCGCACCAACAACAAAGAGAATTCTTTTAGAAAATACGAAATTTTTCGTTTGAAAAATTTTCAGTTTCCATTAATTTGTTGGGGTAACATTTTTAACAAGAGGTTAACGTTAACTTAACCTTGTAAATAATTTCGTCTACAAACAAAGTACAAACAAAAATCTCCGCCAACTTAAAGGTTGTTTACACTTACAATATTATAGAAAAATTGAAATCAAATCGCGCACACTACAATATTACGAATAATAAACACTTGAAAAAAAAACGGTTAAATCAGAGTAGAAGCAACAGGTTGGTGAAAAATGCCGGCACAATATGGTTGTATCCATATTAATTAGAAAGTAATATATGTGAGAGAAAAAACAACACTATCAAAATTGTGATTACACTTGGAACAAATATTACACACACACATACTAACAAAAACCGAAGCGTCTTCTAAAGAATCTAACAATGGCCGCTGAAGGATGAGATAGCCTTGAAAACTTTCTCAGAAAAGTTTGCTTGAACTGTTGTACGCATGTACCAACAAGCGTCACATTCATTTATTCACTATCTTTGTTACACCCGAGAATTATTCTTATTTACTGGACTGAGAAAGATGATTAAAAAATTCAGTTGGTCGTTACTCATGCGAGACGGTGAGGATTGCTGATTGCTTGCAAGACAAAACAGAAATGCATTTATGTTGGCAAATTATGATCATTTTTTTATAAACATATAATTTTATAATAATTGCAAAGATATGCATGTTCAGCATTCTTTTATCAAGACTTAAATAAACTTACCGCATTCGATATTGTTTCTTCAACGTTATTTGTAAATGAATTATCCCTTAAAAGTGTTTATAATACAATAGCACTATTGTTTCAAACTGTTGATATATTTAAAACTTACATTTTTTCGTTTTCATAATCGATTTCTTTACGGAAGTTTTGTACTTCATGTTTACGTTGCTGAAATTCTTTTCTTTCCAATTTTATTAAATTGTTTATGTTCAATTCGGAATTATTTATGTTGGAAGCAGCAAAAGAACACCAAGTATCAACAAATTCTTCTGAATCAATGTTATATGTTTGGCACAGCTCTAAGCCTTAAGAAATTTCTAAATAATATAGGTTATGTAAATGTAAATTTTTTCTTTTGCTTACATTTATTTAAAACTTCTGGGCTTGCTTTCATTCCCATATCGTTTAAGCCTGCTAATATTGTTTCCTTTGTTGCCATTTTTTCAAACACTAATTTATTTAATTATTTTTTATAAAAAAATGTTGTTCTTAATATGTTGTCGGCGGGAAAAACTTTGATTTTTTAACAGCAACTTAATTAGGCATCTGTAAATTTTGTTACCAACTATTAATTCTAGAGTAACTTTAGGTTACTTCGAGTAATTAATTCCAATTCCAAAATTCTAATACATAACCCTACTTTTCCGTATTTCATGACTTTTTCTCATTTATGTTTTTTTCCGAAATTTGTTTAAAAACCAATGTTAATACAAAGTAAGTTGGTACAATTTGCCTCAAAACTTACACGTAATTTAAATGTTAGTACTTCAACCTTAATATATTACAATTTATCACACGACAATACATTTTTAGCTTGTGAATGAAGCCCATCTAGAAAATTTACGAAAAATGGCACTACCAAATACTCGATCTAATCCAATTATAATGAAATTAGACACGCCGGAATTTAAATCAATATTTACTGATGAACTACACAAATTGCATTCTATATTTACACAATTTGGTTACGAAATTCGTATCGCTGGCGGTGCAGTCAGAGACTTACTAATGGGAAAACAACCAACCGATTTGGATTTCGCAACTACAGCCACACCACAACAAATGAAGGCAATGTTTACTGACTTGAATGTTCGTATGATTAATATGAATGGGGAAAAACACGGTACAATAACGCCCAGAATAAACGATAAAGAAAATTATGAAATAACGACGTTAAGGATAGATGTTTTAACTGATGGTCGACATGCAGAGGTCCAGTTCACCACTGACTGGCTTTTGGACGCCAACAGAAGAGATTTAACCATAAATTCAATGTTTTTGGGCTTTGACGGCGCAGTTTACGACTATTTTTACGGTTACGATGATTTAAAAAATCATCGCGTAGTTTTTGTTGGCGACGCTAATACTAGAATACAAGAGGACTACTTACGAATACTTAGATATTTCCGATTTTATGGCAGGATAGCAAAAGAAGCAAACCAACACGAAAAATCTACATTAGACGTAATTAAAAATAATGCAGAAGGCTTGCAAAAGATTTCCGGTGAACGAATTTGGACAGAATTGAAGAAAATATTAGAAGGCAATTTTGCTGGGGATTTAATGATCACAATGATGGAAAATAACATTGGACCCTACATTGGTTTACCGGAAAATTTTGATTTAGATGAATTGAAGACCGTTTGGGAACGCAGCAAACATTTAAAATTGAATGCTATCACTTTGTTAAGCTCACTATTAAACAATACAGACGATGCTGTGTTGTTAAATTCTCGACTGAAATTGTCTGCGTTTGATCGGGATTTAGCTTTGTTTATTGTTGAACATCGTGATCCAAAATTGCACGAAAAACCTTTAATGCCTTACCAGCAATTGGTGTTGAAATCTAAATCTAAAATCACGGACACGAAGCAATGGGTTATAGAAGTATTAAAGTACAACAATTCACCCCTTTTGGAGGAATTTCGAAACTGGGAAATACCAAAATTTCCAGTAAATGGAAGCATGTTGAAAGAAAAAGGCGTAGACAGTGGCCGGTTTATGGGATTAGTAATGAACGAATTAAGAGACTATTGGGCTGATAACAACTTTAATCTAAGTGCTGAAGACGTTTTGAAGCATCTTCCACACGTACTAGGAGAATTAAATGAAAAAAGAAAATCTAAACATAAAATGTAGTCATTTGTAAATAAAACAATTATATGAAATCCATTATGCATTATATTAATTTTGTTGTAATTAAAAAAGAATATTTTGTTAAATCGCCAAAACATTTAAAATTCAATTAATCAAATTTATCTATTTTTTTTCTCGCCAGTAGCGATATAAATCAAATTTCACTCACAAAAGAAAAAAATAAAACACACAATATTTAATTCGAGTCTGAATCATTAACAATTCTTTTTCTAATATTAAGCCGTGCCTTTTTATAACGTTTAAACTTTTCGTAATTATTCTCATTGTTATAATCCTCTTCATCTGAACTTTTATCATTATTTATATTATTGTTATATGTAGAACACTCCTGGTGATGATTTTTTAATGTACTAGAACTTGGTCCAGTACCACAACCACTGTCAGTTCCTCCGCCACTAATTAAATGTTTCTTTTTCACTGGTGTACAATAATCATACTCTAATTCACTGTCTGTTTCACTGTAATAATCATTTGATATTGTTTTCTTCACTGTTAATGTTGTTTCTGTGGCTGTATCAACAATATTATAGAAATTATTCCTCAATATTTCTGATGTCGGACGATGGCGAGACGTTGATGGTCTATCCACAGATATAGACGATCGATATGGATTATTTTCCATAAAATGTTGTGTAAAATTAAAATAATTCTGTGATGATTCATTTCTTGTTTCATTTTCATTGTTGGTTATTTCCAATACATTTAAACATTTATCATGTAAACCATTTAATGGTGTTGGTAAAATATTTACGAAATTATTTCCATCCCCATTACGTTCAATTGTGTCGGGATTATGATTGTTAATAATTTCATCATCGGAATCTTGTTCAATTATACGATAATGTGAACTATTTGATGAACTTGTTATTCCAGTACTTGTACTTGGTGCATCAATTGTATTATTTACCATACTTTCACTTGAGTTACGTTTAGCGAGTTTCCTTTTTTGTCTTGGTGTATCTTTCCGATTTGTTGTGTGTTTACGTTCAGCATAGCCATTAGATTTGTTTGTTTTGGAATTTTTCTTAGATTTTTTCTGGAATTTTTTTATTATTGATCTAAAATAAATGCTAATGATTAATACGTGACGTTAATAGTCTAATATTTCAAAATTACTTCTGATATAAGTTATACGATTTATTTTGTGCCATTCGAGCTAGACGATTTCGTTTTTTATAAATTAATTGGGCTATCCGATTCGATTTGAATTTTCTGTGATCATCAGTAGTATTTATATTTGGAAATAATTGGTTTACAGCATTTGGATAATCCTAAAAAGGGAATATTTCCACAATAAATAAATAAACAGATAAATATTTTTTCTGTATACTTTTTCAAAATCATCACTATCAGTCGATAAAGTATTTTCAGAAGATGAATCCCAGCCTTCAATTTCTCGTTGTATTAATGAATCGAAAAATGCCATCATTCTAGCATCTTCTTGAGTTGATTGGTCGCTATAGTCGTGCGAAATTCGCTAAAAAAAATATAAAATGAGTAAAACCGAAAACGTACAATTAATTTATTCACTTCTGTATGCCCAACCAAGTGCATGTAATCTTCGTGTGAATAAACAATACGGGATAGATCTGCAGATTCATTCATAATCGATCCTTTCCATGTACCAATGGGCAAAGTACTCCATAACTAATAAAATAACAATGTTAAAGCCTTTTTGAATTTTAAAAACGTGCAAGTCTACCACAACTTAAAACATAAAGTAACTAACTAGATACAAAAGGAAATATAACCTCACTTTTTTTAAATTTAAATTTATAAATAATGATTTTAATAAAAGTACTTTACGAAACCACATATTATCTCACCTTAACCATTTTCTCAACACCGGAAGACGCAATGAGATTGTTATTTTTATTATATCGTACTTGATTTACGATAGATCTGTGTCCTTTTAGAACTACATGGATAGGGCCCCATTCATCTACAGAAAAATCGATTGTAAAATACTTCAAGAATAAAATTATTACGAATTACTATCGTCTTCAGGTATGCGCCACATATAGAGATTGAAATCATCTGAACCACTTAAAACGTATTCATCATTTTCGCCAGCAAAACAACATGTTTTCATTGTACATGAATTATAATATTGTGGATGGTAAAATTGGCACAAAGCATTCTCATGATGAATATCGTATAATACTGGAGGTAGACGCCGTCGCAAAGCTAATATTCTATCACCCTTTTCATTAAAACAAGCACTTATTCCACTTATTTGGCCCACATTTACGTCATAACGAATCAACATTCTAAACAAAAAGATAAAACTAGTATTTTGTCAACGGAAAACTTTATTTGTCCATTTACTCTTTCGGTTTCCTGCAATCCCACAACGCTATGCCCTCTTCAGAGTTAGAAGTGACCAAATATCTTGGATTTGTTGGATTGAACATCACAGAATGGAAACCAGTCTTTTCTTTTGCCAAACATTGCACACCTAATCGATAAATAAGAATTAACCGAAGCAATTACATCAATATTTTATTATGTACCATTTGGTGGCGTTTCTCGAACATCGTAGAGTAAAATTCTGCCATCATCCCCAGCTGTGGCAATCAAATCATCATTTTGTGGATTTATATGCAAACCGTAAACAGGTTTTTTATGTAACAGTTTCGATACGAACTTTTTTCTGTAATGGAAAATATTTTTCAATAATGTGAATGATGAATGAGGAGTTAATCTTTGTTACGTATTCACGTCGTGCAAGATGACCTGATCGTCATTCCCACCAGAAAAAATTTTCAAATTTTGAGAATCGAATGCTACACAAAATATATTACTGTTATGTGTCGTGCACATTGAAGTTGGGGTTGGATTGCCATATAGTGTCCGTGGCACTGACCATAATAGTACCCTGCGGTCATCACCACCTACAAAAACAATGTAAAATTGGGAAACTGGTGTCCATTTTGTCTCATTATTTGTTTTACATTAATGGAAACATTTTATCTATTAACTTGAATTATACACCTTTGTTTTGATTAATTTTTATCAGGAAATGTGCTTATTATGAAATATAAATAAAGTAGTGTAAAGGGGCCCAAAGCCAAAAATAAAACAAGGAATTCATTTGACTGTATTACCTGACACCAATAATTCTCCTTCAATACTAAATTCAATTGCATTTACACACCCATAATGTGCAAACAAATCTTTTCTGTACAAATTTTTCGATTTTGCTAAACGTTCACAGAACAATTTATTTTTTATATGTACGTTGTATTTATATTGTCTGTTAATTATGTATTTAATAGGGTTGATGGCTGATGATTTAGACATTATTAACAGTTGGATTTTCGACACTAGTGTCACTATAAAACAAAATTACACAATTATTTTATATTTTTTTTTATAAATGATATGTGCTGCGTTTATGCATGGCTCTTATTAACATAGCTATTATTCAAACAAGTTCCTATTTCAACTAAATGATTAGTATTGAATTGTACATGTATTGTGTGTATGTGTGTACGTACGTGTATATATATGTATGTCACAATCAGCTGTCTAACTTGTCTTTTCATATGAAAAGCCGACAAACCGAGCAGGTTCGATTTTTGGGGGTAGATACGACTTAAAATTTTTTTATATCACTTGGACCAATAGAATAAAGAAATGGTATCTTTTTCTGACTTTTTTGATAATGTGAAGCTTTGAACAGATGGTAGTAATTCAAATTTAATAGACTGTTAATGCGATTCAAACATTGAGGTTATAAGCATTGATAAGGATTGATAATAAAACAATACAACAGAATCAAATGTTTATTTTTGATTTTACTGTTTAATAAATTGTAAATAATAAATTATTTATGTTGGGAACAAAAATAAAAAAGTATGGGCTCAACCGGGATTTGAACCCGGGACCTCTCGCACCCAAAGCGAGAATCATACCCCTAGACCATTGAGCCGCAATGCTATCAATACCTCTGAATTTAGGAACAAGCCAAAGAATAGTTATTTGTCTTACTTATAACAACTTATAATATACAACCAGCAATACAATTAATTTTTATGAAAAATAAAAAGCCTTATTTATTTAATATAAAATGCAAACTGCATGCATTCCGATTTAAAAATAGAATATGACAAAAGAATAAATCGGTTGTTGTTTTTCTTTTTTTTTTTGAAAAGTAGGCCACGCTGATTTACCCATTAATTAGCTTCTTATGCAATAAATTTTACTATCTATACACTATATAGTCTATAAATATTTATCAAAACTGTGTCTTAAGAATTTGTTAATAATATATGATTAATGATTATTAGAATTATCACTTATTGTTGACGTACTCACTTACTTAATTACTAAATCTTAATAACATCTCTATATTCTGCATGCAAAATATTCCCCAATTTCATTCTCAAACAGTTAGACCGACTGAAAAGAAGATTGCTTAAGACAAGTTTATCTAACCCAAAAAATCGATTCAGCATCTGTATACGTATTTATTTGTGTTAAAAATGTTACAAACAAAAAGAAATCCCAGCGAAAATCAATCAGATGAAGCCCTAAGAGTGAAACAATTTAAAAGTGATCAAAATGTGGTTTTTCGGTCACCATTGAACGATGCATTTGTATTGCCGAATCTTCCATCCAAGTGTTTATGGCATAAAACCATCGACCCGAAAACCACCCCTCACTCTAAAGCCGAAAGGTAAGAAAACGTCAAAAGCAATTTTGGAAAATTAATGGCCATATTTTAGGAAACAAACTACTAAAATTCTACCGGATGCTATAGCTGCAATAGGGAATACTCCACTGATAAAATTAAATAAAATTCCACAAAGTGCAGGCCTGAAATGCGATGTTTGTAAGTTATTGGCTAGAAAAATGTTCTTACTGCTTTGTATCATTTTATTGTTGTGGTAGGTTAAAAATTGGCACGAAAAACAAGAATAGTAATCTATAATTAACAATTACTTTCAATTTCATTCAGCCTTATGCAACAATATCAAATTAATATCAATTTTTTTTATAACTTCATTGCGGAATATCTCAGGGTCATGTTTTAAGATAAAAACGCACTACTAAATATTTATTTACACACTACATTATCTTATCACTTATTGTATGTGAAATAGTACGCATTTTTTCTTATAATCCGCAGATGTAAAATGCGAATTTTTCAATCCTGGAGGATCAGTTAAAGATCGTATTGCTGCACGTGTTATAGAAGATGCAGAAAAACAGGGTATTTTAAAGCCAGGATGCACAATTATAGAGCCATCGTCTGGAAACACTGGAATTGGGCTTGCTCTGGCTGCAGCAGTCCGAGGTGATTAAAAATCAGTTAAAAAAAACTTCCAAAAATTAACTTAAATCCATCATTTAAGGGTATCGCTGCATTATTGTTATGTCAGAAAAAATGTCCAATGAAAAAGTGTCCACTTTAAAGGCTCTTGGAGCGGAAATCGTTCGTACACCGATAACAGCGGATTCGGATTCCCCAGAAGGCATGTTTGGAATAACGTATAAACTTAAACAGGAAATTCCCAACTCTGTAGTTCTTGATCAAGTTTGTTTTTAAAGGAAAAAAACAATAATATTTGTAATGATTCCATTTTTTTTAAACCAGTACACAAATCCTGGAAATCCTCTCGCTCATTATGACACAACAGCCGAAGAAATATTCGATCAATGCAATGGAAAAGTCGATATGATTATCATTGGTGCTGGAACTGGTGGTACAGTAACAGGTATTGGTCGTAAATTTAAGGAAATTTCCCCACAAACGAAAATTGTGGCCGCCGACCCAGTTGGTTCGATTTTGGCACAACCGGAAACACTGAATACGAAATTAGGCAAAGATTTTTATGAAGTTGAAGGCATCGGTTACGATTTTCTTCCGACTGTTTTGGATCGTTCTGTAGTTGATTTATGGATAAAAACTAGAGATGAGGAAAGTTTACCAATGGCAAGACGTTTAATACGCGAAGAAGGATTATTGTGTGGTAAAATACGCATATTTTCAAAAATGAATTAATATTCAGTGGTATTTGGTGATAGGTTCGAGCAGCGGGGCGGCATTAGTGGCCACATTAGAAGCTGCAAAGGAATTAAAAGCTGGACAAAGTGTTGTCGTTATTCTGCCTGATAGTATCAGAAATTACCTTACGAAATTCGTCTCAGACCAATGGATGGAGGCGAGAAAATTCCAACCGTGCGAAAATATTCGTCAACATTGGTGGTGGAATGAAAACGTAACTAGCATTAACTTGCAACCATTACAAACCGCTCATATTAATATGACTTGCGACCGTTTGATGCATGTTATCAAAAAAATGGGTGTCGATCAGGTGCCAGTTGTGGATAATTCCAAGTAAATCATTAATTTAGTTGTGAATACGATTCACTAATGGAAATTTTGGGATTTCAGTAATGTTATTGGGATGGTTACTATGCAGAATTTAATGAATAGTTTAATAGGTGGAAGAATTGAGCCGAATGAAAGCATTGCAAATGCTTTAATACGAATTTATCCTAAAGTCGATAAAAGTGACAATATTGGACTTGTTTCGAGAATTTTGGAAAGAGAATCTTATGTTCTTATTACAGAAAAACAAGGTAACAACTTTCCATTATAAACGGAATATTTAGTATTTATTAATAATTTTGTAGAATCATCCAAAGGTGGTGAAATCGAAAAACCTGTTGGTATTATCACAGCAATTGACCTTCTTCACTATATTTCAACTGCCAAAAAGACACAGTGAATTATTTAAGTTTAATTTTATTGTAGCTCTTTTATAATATCCTATAAATACATATTGTAAGGCTGCATTTAATTTAAACCATCAAGTGAGTTTTAAAAGCCCCCTATTTTTTCAAATACACTTGATCCTTTAAACGGAAAGAGCCAGAACTTTACACTTATTTAATATTTATAAATTATACATCTATTTTTTGAATAAAGGTTTTACGGCAACTGTCTCTGCACTTCAATATTAAATTTACACAAAGGCATATTTTGTATTTCAGCTTTAACTAAACAGTTTATGTTTAAATTAGCCAAACTGCCACGAATAATTCCGCAC
Source organism: Oryzaephilus surinamensis (assembly GCA_004796505.1). Lineage (NCBI taxonomy): Eukaryota > Metazoa > Arthropoda > Insecta > Coleoptera > Silvanidae > Oryzaephilus > Oryzaephilus surinamensis. Next base: position 24,638 of record SSSI01005997.1, read on the forward strand.
GTAAAAGCAACGTATCGTGGACCCATTTCCAAATACTGTTTACTATTTGATAATTTTGTTAAAAAACGGAATGCATTATCTTGTAGAACGTAAACACCTTGATGATTTGTACGTAAATTATCGATTTGTTTCTTATAAACTGCTGACCAAAAATCAGTACAAATAAATTTCATAGTATCTAATTCATCCTTAAAACGAGGCATCTCCTTTGTTAGCCTTTCAATAAGTCTGTAGCCAGTCGAAAAACCAATGTATTCGATTGTGGACAAGTCTTCATCCTAAAAACGATGGAATAAACCATAGAAAGGATAGAACTAAACGATAATTTGGTTAATAATTATGGAAACATACTTTGCCATCCTTTTCTTTATTATTTTCATTTTGTTCAATTGTGTAATTTACTAATTCTGAGTGTAAAAGTTCAAAAATTGTGTCGTCAGACATTATTTACGAATTTTTTATAACCTAAAAAATGTTTGACATAAAAACTACAGAAACCTACAATTTCATTTTTCAATTAGTAAAGTAGAAATCTGTTTTATCATTCCTGATTTCTGTATCTTGTGTCATTTGACAAAATTTTCCTTATAAAACGTAATTAAACGCAATTAATTTTTCGCAAACAAATTAAATAAATTAATAGTAATCACTTTTACAATAAGTTCAATGAATCGCAACAACTATTTAGCGTGGTTTTACATAAATACAGGATAAATAACATTGCTATATAAAAATGAGTGAAACACCAAGAAGCGGTGGCCCCTTACAGCCGCCCCTTGTGAAAATTGGACATTATATTTTGGGACAAACACTGGGTGTTGGTACATTTGGCAAGGTAAAAATTGGTGAACATCAATTAACCAAACATAAAGTGGCTGTAAAAATATTAAATCGTCAAAAAATTAAAAGCCTTGATGTTGTTGGAAAAATTCGACGAGAAATTCAAAATTTGAAATTGTTTCGACATCCACATATAATCAAATTGTATCAGGTAATCAGCACACCAACAGACATATTTATGATAATGGAATATGTGTCTGGTGGTGAATTATTTGAGTATATTGTAAAACATGGAAAATTACAAGAACATGAAGCTAGACGTTTTTTCCAACAAATCATTTCTGGTGTGGATTATTGCCATCGTCATATGATAGTGCATCGTGATCTAAAACCAGAAAATTTGTTGTTGGACCACAATATGCACGTGAAAATTGCCGATTTTGGTCTTTCTAACATGATGATGGATGGTGAATTTTTAAGAACAAGTTGTGGTTCTCCAAATTACGCTGCACCTGAAGTAAACAATGTAAATTACAGAATTTAAATATTTTCTTTATCTTTGAACTCTTTAGGTGATTTCTGGAAAATTATACGCCGGACCAGAAGTGGATATTTGGTCTTGTGGAGTGATTTTATATGCCTTACTATGTGGAACTTTACCATTCGACGATGATAACGTTCCAACATTATTCCGTAAAATTAAATCTGGTATTTTTCCAATACCGGATTATTTAAATAAAAGTGCTGTTAATTTGTTATGCCAAATGTTACAAATTGATCCAATGAAAAGGGCATCTATTGAGGATATTAAAAAGCACGAATGGTTCCAAAAGGATTGCCCTGCTTATCTGTTTCCATCACCGGTAGAACAAGATTCTTCCGTTATTGATACGGAGGCTGTTCTGGAGGTATGTGAAAAATTCGGCGTTCAAGAAAACGAGGTCCACAATGCTCTGTTAAGTGGTGATCCACACGACCAATTAGCCATTGCTTATCATTTGATAATCGACAATAAACGCATCGCTGATGAAGCAGCCAAAGCCGAATTGAAGGACTTTTACGTAGCTGGAAGTCCACCGCCAGTCAGTGTAAGTCCAAGTCCTAGTCCTAGTGAATTTTCTTACACTTTAAAACCACATCCGGAAAGAATAGCTCCATTACGTGATCGCGTAATGGCGTCAAATCATGCAACAACTGGTGAACGAAGTCGAGGTTTGTTGAATACGTTGAAATTAAAAGGAAATTGATACTTATTTTATATTAGGGACACCAGTAAAACGAGCTAAATGGCATTTAGGTATACGTTCGCAAAGTAAACCCAACGATATAATGTTGGAGGTTTATCGAGCAATGAAAGCATTAGATTATGAATGGAAAGTTATTAATCCGTATCATGTTAAAGTGAGACATAAGAATCCAATACACGATCGATTTGTAATGATGTCTTTACAGTTGTATCAAGTAAGTATAATTTTAACGCAATTTTTTAAATCATTGAATTTTGAACCTTGAATGCATATTAAAATTGAAGGTTTTTTTAACATTGAAACACGTTGATAACATTGAATATAATAATTAAAAAAAAGTGATTCACCTTCTACTTTAATCTATTTATAGTATAATTAAGTCGTTTTTTTTCCTAGGTGGATTACAAAAGTTACTTGTTAGACTTTAAAAGCAGTGAAGAAGTTGAATCAAATGTAAATAATACATTATTAGGTTCTGTTCCTACACCAGTACAAAGTGTTAGTGAATCAGATGATACAATTACGAAAAATAATGGTCACCATACAATGGAGTTTTTTGAAATGTGTGCTGCATTAATTATACAACTTGCTCGTTAAAAGAATTTTATTGTAAATTGGATTTTAGGATGTAGATTATTGGAATTATTTTGTGTTATTAGATTTATATTTTACTAGAGCTTTATTAATAAATATTATACAACTACATACAATTAAATAAAAAGGAATTAATTAAATTAATTGTTTCATTATAAACGAAGTTTATTAAAATATTCATAAAAAAGATAAACACTAAATAAAAACAAATAACCATAATAAAAAAACCACAAACTAAATGCATGGATTCAAATACATATAATAAAATCAAATGTAGATAACTATTTATTATGCATATTTTAAACGGTATGCTGCAATACTTGCTATGCAGACACTTACAGTGGCACCAATAAATGTCCAAAAACGAACCTAACAAGACAAAAAATTTCAAAAGTTTATAGAATATTTTATTATGCATAGTTTATTACTTTTGTTCTATTGTTTGAGGTTTTGGTGTTACTGTTTGGTGAATTTTTGGAACTACTACTCAGCATTCGTTTAGCCAGTTCCCTTTCTGTTACTTTTTGCTTTTTTACCATATTTGTAACGAAATTAATTTGCTTTTGAATGTCTTGATTGTTTGGTTCAACTTCATTTGCTTTTTGTAGGCATTTCATGGCTTTTCCTAAATCATTTTTGGCTATATAAATCTACGAAATAAAATTCTTAGTCCAACTCCACGTTATTTTAACACAAATTTTACTTTCGCCTTTCTAAACAACGCTTTGATATTATTTGGTTGACATCTAAGCACGACTTCTAATGAATTTAAGGCAACATCGTATAATTCCATTTTAATTTGTGCTGCTGCCATATTATTATAAACGCTAACTCTATTTTCTAATAAATTTTGTAATTCTTCGTCACTCATTTCTGGTTCGCTTGTATTTAATGGATTTGCTAGATTCGATTCTACTTCATCTAGATAATCTAATGCTCTACGATAGCACTGAATGGCTATATTGTTTTCTCCACGTCCATACCACCAGTTTCCACGCTCTTTTTTCTTATTTCTAGAAAATATGCGTATATTCAAGTCAGTTAGGCATGCGTAAGAAAAATTACCCCAGTTCTTTTCTTTGGGTTATGGTAAGGCTTTCAATTTCATCTGCCGGACTAACTTTTACCAGTTCGATTTCATATAAAACTGTGCAATTTGGAGGAATTTTTGGCAGCAAACCGCGTTGACCAAACGCTAATCTTGATTCAATTTTCAACAGACATTTTTCGTTTACATTCATAAGTGAAATGGCAACGTCTAGGCCTTGAATTACCTGGAAACTCGTACGTAAGAGTGGAATTTTTTACTAAAAAATAACGTACATCACATTCTCCTAAATTGATTTCGAAGTTTTGTGCTTCTTCCACAAGAGTTTTATCCTCTAACATACATTTATAGTTTATTTCACATTTATCAGACTTTTCAGGTCTTGTTTCTGGGTTTCCTTCTTGTAAAATTTTCTTCATTATGCCACCACTGCCCAAAATGTCAGTCCATTCGTTTTCAGACTTTTCCACACTCTCCTTTGGAATATCCCCATTTGAGAGATCTTGTTCTTTTTGAGTTTCTGTTGATTTGTTTTCTATGTTTATAAAATCAGTATTATCCCTGAATTTTGTGATATTTGGACTAGAATTTACGGTTTCAGTAGGGTCCATTTTGTTGAACTATTGGAGAATAAATTTATCTTTGGTGTTAGGCGTGATTTTATTTACTTACAAATGATATCAGTCAAATAATTTAAGAAAATTGTGACACTATTATATTTCAAAATTCAATAATAAAGAAAAATAAGCAAGACAAAATTTAACCTAAAAGCAGTGTCATTTTCCGGAATGTTCGGAAGCAGTGACCTCTTGTAGTACGTAACTACATTTGACAAAACAGATTTCTTCTTTTACACCATTCACTAATTCTGTCAAGTTGAAATTTTGTCGTAATGGTCGTAAAATTGTTGTGTTATTTTTGGTACATTATTTATCAAAGTTGTACAGAATCTAGTCAAGTGCACACGATTTATCTAAATCGATAAGGATTTAATATTTGCCAATATTGAACACACAAATTAATATCTAAGTAATTATTATGTTATTATAATATAAACATAAGTAGATTACCCATTTTCATCTCTTTTATTGATTACATTTAACAAGTTGTTAAATATTTATAGGAGTAATGAGTGCTTAATGAAACAAAATAGAAAGTAATAGCAATTTAACAATGGGTGTAAACAGTAGCAAGAAATTGGCAGCGAAATGTTCTTTTCTATCAAAAGATGAACAATTAATTGTAAGTAATTCATTTAAATTGGCTAGTAGGAATTCGGAACGGATCAAAGAAGACGAGTTAACAGTATGTAAACAATAAAACTCTTTAATAATTAACGCTTATATACTGGTATTCTCTAGAAATTATGGGGCTCTCAAATGGATCCACGATTACTTCAATACATAAACAATTATTTGTTTGGTATTGGTGATATGCGAACAAATACGGTAGATTTAGAACGTTTTGCAGAATTATTTGTATTTTGTACACGGGGAACAGTTGATGATAAAGTTAAAGTGTTGTTAACGTCTTTAGGAAAGGTAGAAAATGAAATGACAGACATATCATATGTTCTAGTTAAAGAGGTAAACTAAAAACCAGCATTGAACTAGTATGATTTAACTACGTTAATTGTTTTTAGTATGTGGAAAGCATTGTAGCATCTTATATGAAAATACAGAAATTAAGTAATACGAAACAATTTAAAAGTTGGTCATCACGTGGCTGTTTTACTTGTGCAACAAATATACAACGTTTAGCGGAAAGTTTAACGCATGAATTAGTAACTGGTGATAGTATAACACGTCGTGCATTAGAAATATGGTTACAAGGTTCCACAGTATTGGGTCAATTACTGTTATTTGTTTTTATGCATTTGTATAATATATCACACAAAGATAAATCTCAAATGAGTGGTAGCGGTAATGAGAAATCTAATCAAACAACTGTACCAATGGATGAGACACAAGGTGCTATTAAAGAAAGCGAAAAAGATAGAAGTTTAGTGCCATTTTGTAAAGGATTAGATTTAATACCATCGTATCCTAGTCGTCTTGATCTCAATCAAATTGTATTTGTAAATGCACATTTACCTCAACAGTATCAAGTGGAATGGAGGTTTTTATTCAGTTCGGATATACATGGTGAATCATTTTCGACGCTTATAGGTAAAAAATTATTAAAATAAGTTATTGACAAACAAAATACAGCCAAATATGTACTTAGCATAAAAAAATTGATCATAAAGGCTCTAATTAAATTACCATTATAAATATGTTTGCTTGGTAAATTAATAAAAAAGCGATAATTATTTTAGAGGTTTATCTGGATTCAAATTTAAATATTATTAAACAAAAAAACGTATTCTATGGTCCTGATTTCATGTTATCATTTAACAAAGATAAAATTATAAATCCTCCATAAATATGTGATTTTATAAAAATACTATTAGTATTTTTCCTAATAAAATAAAATACTACTGGTATTTTTCCTGTGAAAAAACCCAATTGACTTTTGCGTAATTGTTTTTAATTTGATAATAGGCCGAATTGTGAATCAGGGTCCCTCTGTTCTGATTGTCGAAGATACAAACGGTTATAAATTTGGTGGTTTTGCGCCGGCAAATTGGTCACTAGGTCCAAATTTCTTCGGTGATGATAGTAGTTTTCTATTTACATTGGCACCAAAAATGCGAATATTCCATTCATCTGGCTACAATCAACATTTTCAATATTTAAATTTACACCAACAAACCATGCCCAACGGACTGGTGCGTAAATTTGCAAATTACGCACTTGAATAATGAAATTATTGAATTTATAAATGCAGGCAATGGGTGGTCAACACGGATACTGCGGTCTCTGGTTGGACAACGAATATGGCAAAGGCCATACAAGCGAATCGTGTACTACATACACTTGTTACCAACAAATGTCGCATACGAAAGAATTCAATTATCGTCATTTAGAAGTTTGGGGTCTTGGTGCACCACCACCAACGCCCCAAGAAAAAGGCGAGCGTGTGGGTATGAGTGTTCTAGATGGTAATGTGGAGTCGAAAGCGTTGTTAAAAATGTCTGGAAGAACAATTCATAGTGAAGGATTACGTGAACCGTCACCAAATTAAAGAGAAACCGGTTTTGTTGTGCTCCATTTGCCTTAAAAAAATCATTCATATTTCATTTCGTTTGCTGTGCAATGATCCCGTCGTATTGTTTACATGTATTTTTCCTTTGCTTCTTTAAACCAATCAAAAAATTGCTTGTATGTATTCTTCATCAATATCTACATTGAATTTATTCTCTATTGTGATTTTAATCTGTATATACATATCTATAAAAAATATTTTTTTAATTCCTCAGATAAATAGTTCTTGCGTGTTTTTGTAATATGTACCAAAAATGTACTTACAAAAATTTAAAAATAAACATGTTTTTACATAGTTTTTAATATCGTATACTAGTCATCAGTTTGCACCAAAAAAAAATATATAAAAACATTTCTATTTCTATATGTTTGACACTATTTTAATGCATTTATTTCGTAAAAGACACTGGATTTATTAAAAAGTGTAAGTAAATTAATTAAAGACAAATTTAATACGCACAAAGTATTTCATTTTTAATAAATCTAGTAATTGTGCCAAAAACATTTTACAGCACAGAGCATGGTTGTAATTTTTTAATTTATTTTATAATAGTATAATTATATTGTTGTTGGAATGAATTTCAGGTTTTACGTTTATAATATGAATTTATTTATTATGTTATGTATCTATTAAATAAATATTTAAATCAAAATTGTACGTATTTTTTAAGAGATTTCTTTATTTCATAATTTTAATTAAAATATTCTCAAAGAACGAGACTTGTTATCAGTAGCAACGATATCCAGATCATTGGTAACAAACAACCCGGAAATCCATCTAAAACCACCATTTTCACCACCAAGAATTTTTACCAACTGTCCGTCGCACTTGAAGACTTGAATACGTGCATTTCCAGCATCTCCAACTAGAATGAATCCGTGTGGAGCAATTGCAACAACTTCAGCCGATCGAAACTGGCCCCGATCGCGGCCTAAACCACCAAATTCCAACAATTTTTTACCATCTTTCTTGTCATACACTTTAATACGATTATTTCCAGCATCCGCCACAATAATTCTGTCTTTATCGATTGCCACACCAGTAGGCATGCACAGTTCGCTTTTCCGACGATTAAAAATTCCTAAAGTTGATTTTACTTCGTCATTGTGCAGATCAATAATCAATACGCGATCATTTCCCGTATCGCAAATCACCAATTCGTCATCATCGCTTACTGCTATGCCTTCAGGGCCATTGAATTCCTTTTCCAACGATCTGCAGTAGACGCCTTCAGCTGAAAAAACGTGTACACAGTGCATCCATTTATCAGACACGTAAATTTCACGACGATTCAACGAAAAAGCCACCCCACAAGGGTACGACAATCTGGAATGTGTTAAACGACCCACTAATTTCATTGATTTTATGTTGAAAATAAGAATAGATCGCGAATCTGTTGTTGTTATATACAGTTTGTTTTTGTCCCATGGGGAAGTTGAAATTCCAGCTGGACGCGGACATTTATTCCATAACAATTTCGGTGTGAATGAACGTTTTTTGAAATGATGAATCATGGAATTTTCGTCAGGCACACCATTTGTGGGTACATCGATTTCGGCCAAATCTTCATATATTCCTTCATTCAATTGATCCAAATGAAGAGTGTTTGGATCGAAAATGAGCCTAGCTTCACCAAAAAGTTGGACTTCTTTTACAATTTGCGACAATGTTTCATGTGAGCGTGAAAAATTCATCTAAGAAATTTTGATATTGGAGACTATTTTTAAATAAGGAACCTAATTTTAATTAAGGATTACCTGACAATCTTGATCGAGATCGTTTTTCAACTGAAGAATATTCCGATGAAGAGTTCTACAGCGTTCATCGTTCTCCCATTGAATTTGTTTCAAATCAGCAGTCAAATCTTCTTGACGTTTTTTCAATTCTTTAATTTTATCTTCAATTGAACTTAATACAATATCAGTTAACTGATACAAACGACAAGAAAAATCGTCATTCTTATGAAGTAATTTCGATTCTATGTCAGTTAACTGACTCTTCAATGCCGATATATTTGTCTTCAACTCGGCTAGATGGACATTTAAACAAACTTGGCAATAAATCTGCACAAAACGAAACTAGTAATGTTAGTTTTTTTATAACAAGAATCGTTTCATCACCTCTTTACAATGCAAACAACTGCTGACATTAGAATTTATCGTTTCTTTACATACGGAACAATTATTGGCTGTTTCTGAGGAAGCTGAAGGTGTCTTGTTAATAATAATTAGAGATAAGAGTGAATTAACGTATAAATTTTTCGGTAAATCTGATAAAGACGTAATGCCATCGGCCAAATCAACGGCATTTTGGCACAATGGACAATGAACGAATGATTTCGTTGTTTTAGTTTTTAAAGTTAGATTATTTTGTAAGCAATTTAAACAAAATGTATGCTGACAAGGCAGCATACGAGGATCACTCATTTTCTCTAAACAAATGCCACATTGAATCAATTCTTCAATGGCATCCATGGAAGGATACCTAGAAAGCAGCTTTGATGGCTTTTATTAACTTATGGCAAAGTATTAAAATTTTACCTTGTTCGATTTGTGGAAAATTTGTTGGCGAACTTTAGCGTTTTGGTTTTTTGTGAACTCTTCTGGTACGCACTCATGTTGCTACTAATCTTGCAATCTAATCTCTAAGTTCTTTTTATCTCCAATGATAATATGTTATCGAAATGATGGATTAACATTTTTTTCGCTAAATTTTGCAATAAATTATTATTCTGGGTCAAAATCGTGGAAAACATCAATTGTTGTTTTTCCAAATAGGGATATAAATGGATGTTTTCAATCGGCCAGACCCTAGTACTACTTTTATGAACCGGTGCAGAGTGGTCAGCAATTCAAGTAATTCTTTATAACGGACTTATATGACAAGACAAGAAGAAAAGACAGATTCCACCCAATGATAAATAAATACTAGATGGTATTATTACCATTTCGCACCAAACCAGTTGATAATATATTAAATATCCGGTTAAGTCAGTAGGTAACGTGCGAAGACGTAATTATTATGCTAATTGATATCACTTAGTAATTATACGACAAATATATTCATCGTTTTTACGCATACTTAACATATTATTATTTTCAAAACGAATTTCATGACTAGAATTTGAATGGATAAATGTGGCACAAAATTTTATATACCATATACCAATTATAGGAAAAATTCTATTCAATGAAAAACGTAAACCCATATTTATTTGTGTTGTTTGTTGTTGAATGAATGTGTGTTATGTTGTTAATGTACATATCATAATGTAATGAGACAATTGTTTTAACGTTATGGCCAAGTTTTATTCATGATATATGGTGGTATACGGTGCATTTTAATACGTTGATCTTTTAACATTTGGGTTAATAGGATAATAATTAATATTTAAAGTTTCTTGCAAAAATCAATTGTTTATACATTTTAAAATAAACTTCAAATGACAAATGTATAATTAGAATGGCCAGCACGGAACTGATTTGTATTGCAAAAATGTAATTGATCTAATTATTACCGTTTTAAATTCCAACACGCATCAAATTTTGTCCCAAAATTTTTCTACATTTATATCAATTGGTCAAAAATAAGATGCAGGTGTTTGGAATTCTAATTGATTTACTATTATATTTTTATCAGTAGAACTAAATGTTTATTTTGTTAATTCTAAAAACTACTTATGTTAATTTTGCAACATCTATTAAAGCTAATGATTTGTAACAAAAAAAATGGACCGGTTTTAATTAAGTATTTAAATTCAGTTAGACCTAATCTAGTTGATGCTGATATGAACTTCCCTATATAATACGTATTTATTTATTTAAGTGCGAAAAATGTCCTTCAGATAGCGAGCAAGATGATAATCTCATGTTTATTTCTCGAATTTTTCAGAAAAAAAAATGTTATAACAAATTAAACAAGATTTAGTAACAGTAGGGGAGAGTTGGGTATTGGTGCGCACTTAAGCTAAAATTGTAATATTTCGGAAAATACTGACAATTTTTTTTCTAGATTTCTCACTAATATTCTTCAAGGATTAGGGTACAATATTCTGCAGTTAATTTTAATTAAAAATGCACAAGTGGCTTTTAATTTCCAAATGAAAAAAAAGTGATACAGCGCACAATTATCCGACGCATGCGGCCAATGGTGCGCATAGGTAGTATAATCATACGCAGAGAAAAGAAGAACAAAAAAACATAATTTACCAAACGTAAAAGCCCTCTTATTAATTTAAAAAGTTAAAAATAAATTCGTATATACATAATACAATGTGATTCAACTTTTACTGGCCATAGCTTAAGGGGCAATTCTACACTAGATTTGGAACCAAAATGACCCTATAAACCATAGTCCGATTCTTAACGGTTTCGGAGATATTCGACATTTTTTGTTCTTTGAATTCTTTTTATTTTATGAAATGTATATAAATTTTAATGTACATTTTCTTGAAAATGTTTAAGTGGTTCATTTTAGTTTTAAATTTTGGTCATTTTAGTAGAAAAGTGTATTGCGCACTATTAGCCGACAGTACCACATTCAATTTTAATTTGTATAAATCACTGAAAAGTGTTTTGTTGCTTAAACTACCTATATTAGTGCCAAGAATATACATTAAGCAATGTATGAATGCATACGATTATAAAAAAATGCAAAAATGTAACTACTTAACCCTTATTTTCTGTAAGCTGCAAATTAGAACATGGCATGTATAAATAATAAATGCACCATTTTGTATACGTAAGACAGAGAAAATAACATGACTCTTGTCTTATAATACATTAGTTTGTCTAGAGATTGAGCCCAAATGACAATTTCAAAATTATAA
>SSSI01006002.1:0-10588 GCA_004796505.1 Oryzaephilus surinamensis
TAAAAGGACTTCTCTAGAGGCATTCTTGTTTGCCAAAAGAATTTCAGATATTTAATTTTGTCTAAAAACCTGTCCACTCAAAAATACATTGTCCTAGCCGAAATATGCCAATATTAAAAATTGTTTCTAAAAACCCTACCCAAAGTAAGTGGTCTAATTAAACAATTATTGCTTTTTTTTCAGTTCTACTCTCTATTGGAATCAAACGAACTCGCCAACGTATCATTACAATACAAACATGTAACGATATTTGCACCAATTAATGCTGCTTTTCAAAATTTGGGCGTATATAAAGGCGACAAGAACAAACTCATTTTATATCACATAAGTAAGTATTTTTTTTTAATTAAAATAACAGGTGTTTTAATGTATGAAAAAGTTTATACACACATGTATACAAAATTTGTCGATTGATATTGTTTAAGTTTGAATTTATATACACATACAAGAGAATACAGTACATCTGTGCTCTTTCAGCATCAACTTGGACCGAATTTACATTTACATTAACAGATGCCATCAGTTTTCCGGGGACTTTAAGAGACTATCAGATCTCTCGTATTCGATTCCGTTTACGTATATGTGTGTTTGTGTTCATTTTGAACATCGGATAAAACTTAAATAATGATTTAATGTCTTACTATAGCACCGCAACAACCATTATTAATTACCAGTTAGAATAGGTAAAAGGACATTGCTCATAAACTATATATATATCGAATTTTGGTTTACATAATAATATCTGCAATAGTTTTGTAAATGTAATTAAAACAAAACGAAATGTTGTGCTAATTTTCCTGAATGTCCGGAATATTCGTGGACCTTCCGGCTTATATTTTGTTCAACTAAAGACCAATGTAACAATTTAGATATTTACATTTATGTATACAATTAGTACGTACTAAAATTGAGAATATAAACAGTTTCAATTAGTTTTCAAGACATTTATCGAATATGGAAATTTATCATTTTATAATTGTGTTATTTATTAAATAAAATTTATATATACTTATGCATGATTTATTTGTAAAGTCAATCAAATTAAATTAAACTTTCTCACAGAATGAATTGATGTATAAAAATAAACTTGTATAACAAGCGAAATAATGTTTATAAATATAATAATGTACAATCGTATATGAATGAAGGACAGAAAAATATACTTATTTAATAGTTCAACAGTGACATTAATCTTAAATAAATCGCAGCAGTAGGCCACCCCATTCCGAACAATGGCACGAGGGGGTTACTTTTGATTCACCCTCTCTCATGTCACACAAAGAAACTTTTCCAACTGGGCTTTAAAAGTGATGCTCGACTAACTTTTAACATTTCAACCTTCTCCCTTTAGAAATATACATGAAACGCGCAATCATATCATAAAGTTTAAGGAAAAATTGTTGTATTAAAATTGTCCCAATATACAAAATAATCTTGAAAACTTTCAAATGAATAGATAATTTTACAACAATATATACATAACTGTTATATACATGTTAGAAGAAAAAGGGTTTGGACTCTACCACTACTATAATTCGCAAAGTTATTATTTAAGGGTAGTCATGAATAAAACAGTTTCTAGTGTAGTTTAACAGTTTCGATCGTCATGTCGTATTGTTTTAAAGATCAAAAGGCCACTGGTTGAATTTCACCCATTGTACATTTCATCTAAACCATAAATATCAAACTAAACATGATGTATTATTCAAAATTAATCAATCATTGTTTATAAGTTGTTTTATCTCTTCTTTAACCGACTTTCCTGAAGAGTATAAGAATATAAATTACTTGATTGGTACCATTAAAGACTTGATTAAGCATGCAATTAGTAAATGACAGGTCAATTTTCAAAGCTTAAATCTAATTTAGAGTTTGTGCGAGTGTCTTTTCTTTTAACACAATTTTTGACTGTTTGCGTGGTACATATTTTAAAATGTTCTCGTGAATATTTACTGATATACCTTTTTAACGTCCACATCCTGGCAAAAGGCCACCGGAATATCCGTCGTAAATCATGTTATGTATTATAAAACAGACTAGTTTCTGGTTATACAATATAGATTTTGGATAATATATAATTTTTTTTTCCATTTTATTATAGGTAATAGCAAATCCAAAACTTTTTTCATATACGCGTACCATAAACAGAAATATAAAAAATTAATGCAATTTTTAATAGTCATTGTTGAAGTGGAGAGCGTTGTTTTCGACATATACAATTCATTTTTGTAAAATTAAATGAAAATAATTATTTATAAAAAAGATGCCCTAATAGTACAGAGAAAAAAGGGAATATGAAAAGCAATTACGAAAATAAATGAGCAAAAGTTTTAATTGTAATGCTCCATTTTATAGAAAATGAAAAGAATTGTTTGTTTTGATAATAAAAGTTTATATTTGTGTAGGGCCTTAGAGGGAAAAGTAAAAGATCATTTAAAATCAAAAAAGTTTTATAGAATTCCCAAAAGAAAATGCGTGTGAAAATTCAAACACGAAAGTAATGTTTCTTTTAAACAAGTCATCTTGAAAATGGGAGAAAAATGTCCAACAACGGCATTATACGCGAGTTTATTGTTGAAAAATAGTAAAAATAGCACTATAGATGCATAGTATGTTGGAATTCCAATTCAGAATGAAATAAATTATTAAATAGTTCTGTAATAAACATAATTCCATTGACCACATGGCAACTTTCTCCCAACATTAATGGTGGAAATTTACAATGCTGGTATGCCGAAAATTGCATTATATGAATGCAATCAAATGAAAATTATCACAACAAAAGATTCATAAATGAAAACCGCACGCAAAATGCTAAAATTTATACACATATGAACAAAATTTGATTTTCAGCTAACGTACCAAAACGTACTGACCAATTGGGCAGCTCATACACGGCCCTATATGCCGAATTGGAGGGCAGCCCACCACTTTGGATAACCCACATAACTGGAACATATCATGACGATGTTTTTGTAAACAATGCACGCATCTTGGTTAGTCAATCGAATATTCAGGGTACTCGTAATGGCAAAGAACAGGTACACTTACTTGAAACTTACATTTTCTTTTTTTGCCTTTAATTATATATTCAACATAAAATGTTTACATAAAAAATCCATTAAATCGTATTGTTGTAAAATGCGTTTCTTCATGAAAATAAATGTTTACCAGGTGCTACATAAAATAGACGAAGTTTTAGTTCCCACAACTTCACCAGATTCAGCATCAAATCGTCTGTTCAATCCGACAGCATTAGATTTTTTAGAAAACTACGAATTACTTATTCAACATCCATATCGTGTTAGGTGAGAATAATGACAAAAATGGTTATTTAAACATTTTAAAACGAATATTGTCGTGTAGGAACTTTCGTCAACGCGTCCAACAGACAAGAAAACAAGAAATATTCAAAACCGAAGGTGGACACACTTTCTTTATACCAGTTGATGAGGGTTTCCAAAACGATAGGGCCGTTTTAGTCGATGACAAAATTATTGATGGTCATGTTATACCGAAACAGGTGCTTTTCACAACACCAACGAAAAAAGATGTTCCTTTTCAAACTTTAGCAAATGGTGACAATAATATAAGGGTTGTGATTTCGTTCACACAAGAACAAAGGGGTGCAACTGTTGTCAGTATGTATTTTTTTGGAAAATTCTCTTGTACGGCATTTTATTATATTTTTTTTTTGAAAATTTATTTTACAGATTACGTTAAAAGTCACACATTATTGGGTGATGGAAAACATACACAGGGTGTTGTTTTGGCTGAAATTGTTAAAGCCAATATACCAGTTAAGAATGGTGTTATACATTTAATTCATAAACCGCTAATGGTGGTTGATAGTACAGTGAAGAATTTATTAGAGGTACGTTTTAAATTGAAGTTCTTTCTTTTTTATGCACAATTTTAGAATTCAAACACACGTATACAAAAACCACACAATCTCATTTAAACTGAAATATAATTCCATTCGTTTTTTTTTTTTTGTTTAGGGGAGACTATTCATTAAGATTTGTTTTTTTTGCATTTAATATAGACAAAATAATAGCCTTTAAGCAATTTAGGGTCACATATTCAATTTGAGATACATATATCTTACATGGGTTTTAATTTATTTTAGTGGTGTAAATGAAAACAGAATAAAATTTTGTTGTATTCTGGTTTTTGTCCAGTTATTTATTTTTTTTTAAATAAGTTACAAAACATTCTGTACATAAATAACGGGAAAATTTAATTTGAAATTTTTCGTGTCTCTTTTTCGCGCTCCAATAATTCAATTTACATAGAAATGAGATTGCCTTCATTGTTTTTCTTTTATTTATTGTCATATTGTCGATAATATTATAATATATTATGTTAATAGAAGTATAAAAACATAATCGGATTTTAATATAATATTAATTCAATACATGAATACTTAGTAGAATTGCTATTATTTAACAAAACCTGTTCAAAAACAAAGCAATGTTAATATAATATTCATTTATGTGTACCAATTTATATTTAAATTTTTCTGGAGAGGTTTTCAACAGATTTTTCCATCCAATAAAATTATTAATGAAAGGGAAAAATTTTGATACATATTATTCTTTTTAATTTTCTTTCTAAACCTATACGGAAAATATAATATTTCGTTATGGGCCTAAACTAATTTTATAATTTGTATTAGTCTGTATTGTAAGCATAAATTCTGACAGGAACATATGGGCAATATATGCAACGTAGGCAATATCGCCAGGATGGACAATAAGGAGCCTGAATATCACGAATTCTCTGAATATCAGGACAATTCTAGTCGTGTACGTTTTCTATACAAGAATTACATTTCATTAGTTATTATCTACCTCTATGTTGGGTATTTTTGTCATCAGTATAAAAGCTTCGAACAAAATATAATTATTGCTTTATTGCTTTACGTTTGAAAGTATTATATTTATTAACAGTTTGTTTTTCCGTTAAAAAAAACTCCGTCAAAATATAAACTAAACTAGTATTTAATATTTGTACGTATATACATATATATGCTAGTTTCCTCGTCCTGACAAAAGAGTTTTGCTTCCATGTCAGAGGATCTAAAACGGGTTTTCATAAAACGTCGTATATATATTATATAGTTTGTTTTAGTATATTTCACGAAAGACAAATTTAAACAGTGAAATAATGAATAAACTCGCCACGGATGGACTTTCTGTCAGCTTATATTTTCCCATGTTGAAAGACTTTATTAAATTCACCATATTTTTACCATGAACAATAACAATTAACGTAACAGTATTTTTTAAAAAAACTGCTATGATAATTAACATCAGGAAGATTATGCTCGCATTTTTTATTTTTATCATAAAACAATGAGTATTTCTATTTTAGTGAAAAAAAAACTGACTATAATGGATGGTCTGTTTGTGTTCTCATTCATATTTCACGATAATTGAAAACTCAGCTGTCACTTCTAGTTTATATTCTAACATTTCACAAAAAATATACCTTTTTATTAAAATAAAATTGTTACATTCTGTACAAAAAAAAATCACCCTCTATTTCCATCTGTCTCTTCCAGTTTTATTTTTATTATTAAATTAACCTTCACATCGAATATTGAAAATACATTAAATTAATCGATTTTCCTTAAAACTGACAAACTACATTCGACCCCCGCATTGTACAATTTATATAATATCATCCCTTTAATAAACGGTTTTCTAATTCCGTTTTATAGCAATTAGTAACAAAAAAAATCATCCGAATTGATTGTACTTTATTAAAATCATTCGATAGGATAACATTAAAACTCGATATTACTATACTATATACTTTTGACCTGTTTTAAAACATTTTACGTAGTTTAATTGAACACATCAATTTTCATGAAAATCCCTTTTTGAATTTAAAAAGCTGACATGGAATAAGCTGGCTCTCTCTTTATATCCTATATATTATTTGTCATATTATACACTATATTCCTAGTATTTTCCCGTGTATATTTATTTTATAATTTTTGTAGTTTTATAAATGGACTCAAAAAGCGCATCAAGCTAAATATATACATATATCTATCTAGGCTACATTGTAATAAGTAAATGTTGTAAATAAATGTTGTATAGGCATATTTTATTATCGCTAAGCTAATTAATTGTGCTTTTACATTTTCTCGTTCATTTTTTAAAATATTATTAGACATGTTGATGGAAATATTATTAGCCAGACTATTAAAATTACTATTATGAACAGTTATTAAAAGACTAAAATAAATATGAATTACTCAAAATCCATTAACAAAACAGTATTTATTTGATAATATATAATAGTTTTACATATAAAATGCGGTTTGTGCAGAATTAAATCCATATAACAAAAATTAAACATTAAACATATACATATGTATTGATTATAATAATATAATATAGGTAAATCCCTATTTAAGTTAAAATTTATGTTTTATAATAAAAGGTATATTTTATGAAACGCATATTTCGTATAGAATGTTCTACCATTTAAAAGCCAAAAGTACACACACTATCGCACATAATACAAACACATACACTAAAACCAATTACACTAATTTTGTAATTAATTATACGAAATGCTAATTCATTTTATAAATAACTTATTTTTCTCATGTGCTCATGTAGTTTAATTAAATTTGTATGTACATGTGAAAATGATTTTGTAAAACTAGTGAGATTTGCAATCAAAAAGTCGTCATTTTCGCATGATATATAAATTTCATAAAAAATATTAGTAGTATATAAGATTAGATATCATAAAACAATAATTCATCGGCTTTTTTTCGCTCATCTACGTCCGTATCGGTTTATGGAAACTGCAGCAATACAAGGTAACTTTTATGGACATGAAAATATCTAAATGTATAACTCTATCAACACACTGAAAATTGAAAAATTTTGTACAATATACACACATTTTCAATTATTTGTTTCTAAAACAATAGTATATACTCTTTTCATCGTTTTTATTTTTTTTTCTATTTAATTTGCATGTTCATGTTGTATATATTTATATATGAATATGAGTGTGTACTCAAAGCTTATAAAAACCTATTCACAAAATATGTATAATTTCAGCATTTATTAAAAATTGTACTGTAATTCAGAGTACTTAATGAACAAAAAAATATAGATAATCCAAAACCTAGAAATGTAGTCAAGTTTGTGAAATTAATTTCGAAATAAATTCATAATCCACAAGAAAATGCCTATTCTGGGGATGGTAAATGACACTTATAATTCTCCCCCATGATGATGAAAACTTATTCAATGCCTCATTCAAATTAAGAGTTACATGCACCATTTAATTGATGATTTATTTAAATATATTGTTATATGAATTTTTCAGTCAGTTAATTAATTGTTTTTGGCATTATAAATTACATATTATATCGATTAGCCACTACAATAAACTGAAAACCAGCTAGACAATCATTATTATCAACTTTTTTTTAAACACATACACATGCACCCTTCACAAAATATTCCCTTGCATTTTCCCCAAAATTCCGTTTATATTAAAATACGCGAAATTGCTTGATTGCATCAAATGTGCCTTAAAAAATAGTTAGTAGGCGACAATCAACTTATAAATGTTGGCTTTCAATGTCTTTTAGGCATGCATGTAATAGTATTGTAGAGAAAAATGAGACTGAAATGGTCTCATTTATTCTTTCATTCACTTTTAGTTGCAAATCGATTCAAATTGTTCCGTTTTATTGTTTTTCTCTAATGTAGGAAAAAGATGGTGGTATATTGAATAATTTCGTGAATGCAATCAACGATGTTGCTGCTAAAGAGTTCATGAAAACATTGGAACATTCACGTGATGTAACACTGTTCGCCCCCTGCAATAAGGCCCTTGAGGGTGATTTGACTTTAAATTCGCTACTACGTGATAAGACACGCTTTATGGACATACTCAATATGCATTTAGTAGTTGATAATCGACTGTATGTGGACAAGATATTGAAGAACAGCCAAAATCATGTAAGTTAAACATATGTATATGGGTTTGAGGGGGCGGGTGATTTCAACCGTCCTAACAAAAAAAGAAACTAGTTTCCAACAACAACACACCGACACTTTTCTGTGAGAAATGTTTAAAGTTGTGCGCGTAAAATCTTTTCCACAAAATTGTGTTTAGTTTAGAGTGTGTTATGCCCTCGAAGCACACAGGGGTGGCGTTTGTCCCTTGAGGTCACTCCTATCATCCTGTCAGTGACAAAATGCGACATTTATTGTTCCTACCAATTTGAAATCTAGGTCTCATTTCAAATTGTATATTACACCAAAATGTCTTACACTCGAATGTGTTTTTATTTAAAAAAAAATAACGTTTAATTTACAAAACTTTTCATAATTCATAAAACAAGAAATTGTGTTTATTGAATTATTCAATGGATGAATTTATCAACGACACTCAACGAGATTTAAAATTCCATCGTATTTCCTGTTAAATTTCTAATAAAAAATGTACCTACGAAGAACACAGAATTTCTGACCTACTTAACAAATTTACTTCAAAATAAGGGCAATCAATTTACAATTTCTGAAAAATTCGTGCTTCTCTCTAAGTGGCAAACTTTCAAGTGCTTTAATATACACTTTTTACTAGATTTATCAAGCGCATACCCTCAACAAGGGCAAGAACCTGTACTTCAACGTCTTAACACTGGGTAACAATAGAACGATGACAGTTGAAGGGGGTGGTGTTAATGCTACTGTCATTCAAGCCGATTTGGCGGCCACTAATGGTATTATTCATATCATTGATCGTGTATTAGGCGTCCCATATACAACAGTACTTGACAAACTAAGAACTGATCCAATGTTAAAGTAAGTCCGAAAACTTTCAAACCTAATTTACGTTAACAATATTATATTATCTAGTCGCACCTACTATTTGGGCACGTTGCAAGGCTTCAACAATCAATTGAATGATACATCGAAGAAATTCACGTATTTCGTACCAAGAGACAAAGCATGGAACGATGCTGGCGTGTCTTTACCATCCGCTATAAAGAAGTTATTTATGCGCGAATATGCGTATCATGTAAG
Source organism: Oryzaephilus surinamensis (assembly GCA_004796505.1). Taxonomy (NCBI): domain Eukaryota; kingdom Metazoa; phylum Arthropoda; class Insecta; order Coleoptera; family Silvanidae; genus Oryzaephilus; species Oryzaephilus surinamensis. The sequence goes on from SSSI01006002.1 coordinate 9,075, forward strand.
TTTTTTTTTTTTATAAAAACTAAGTGATTTTATTTATAGAGTTTGTTTAGGCTACCGCAACCCTTGAACGACACCTGGTGATTTCCGATGTGCCATTCTCTATGGAACGTATAAAACGTTTATCAAACGAATCCAACACTTATGGAACATTCGGACAAAGACGTGAAGTGGAACTGCCAACAGTGCGTGGTTCGTTGCAGCTTTATGTTGAGGAACGTCAAGATAACAGTAAGTTTGTTATAAACTGATAAGAACAAAAATTTAATAGAAAAACCACCCCGAACACTATAAAAGTTTCTTTTAATTTTCATTTTTTCAAATGCTTTAATCAAATTTTTATTTTTATATTAATAGATCCTGAATCGGGCAACACAAGTAAGTGTTTATTATATGAGAGTGTCAAGTAAATTATAAAAAAAACTACAGTGGATTCTGGTATAGTCCCATTGGTAAAATAATTTTGGCTCCTGTCCAAAAACCTTACGATAATAATCATTATTTTGAATATTAAACTGTGACTATAACACTATAATACTAGAACTACATTGCGAACTTTAACCGAGAGGAAATACTATTATTTAAATCGATAGCAAACCCATACCTACACCAGTTATATATTGATTTTAGTAGTAAAACTTTTCTTACCAATTTTAACACATGTTTTAGAACTAAACTCATCAAACTCTAATTGAAAAATTATTAAAACATTCCGATTGGGAATTGTAGAGAGTACATTGTAGTTTTTTTTAAATATTTTTTCATCGTATGCACAAAAACACGCTAGAGAGTGATTTCACAATCGTGTTTATTTGAAAATACACCCGAAATATTTCCAGGGCTTAATTTTTCTTTATTTTCATTAAATGCAAATATATACAGAGTGATTCAGAATAACGTTCCGAAACGCTAAGGGCATATAGTTGACAAAAATAAGCCGAAAACACTTATAAACATAGGGTGAATCGGTACCCCTGAAGAGTTATAAGCTGTCAAAATCTTCAAAAAAAGAGCTTTTTCTGATAGAAAATTTAATAATAAAACTTTTTTGTCTGTTTATTTTTTTTGATTGGACTAGCCATTTTCATGTAAAATAAGAAAAAGCAAAATAATGTATGAGAGTTGATCAAAAAACCACGAAAACTCATTTATGCTTAAAAAATTTTATTGACATTTTTTTCAATAAAAACCGTTAAAATAATTTAAAAATTGTTAGAAAAGGATAAATTTTTGTTTGAAGAGTTAATTAGCATGTAATTTATATTGGATAAGGCTAATGGTAACCCTGAAGATTGAAGAATTATGTTAAAAATTTTGACAGTTAACAATTCTTCAGGAGTACCGAATTCGCCAAATGTTTATTAAGCTTTTTGTCTCATTTTGACGTGTTCTATAAATCCTTAACGTTTTAGAACGTCATTCTGAATCACCCTGTATATATATACATATTTATTATTCGCTTGCGCTATATCTATTTTTATATTATATTTTTTATGGAATAACGAACAAATATGCCC
>SSSI01006008.1:0-18602 GCA_004796505.1 Oryzaephilus surinamensis
TAGATACTAGTATTATAATAATAGTATCGAAATACTTTATGGCGCCAATTGTAATTATAATAATGATTGATAAAGCACATTTATATTAAATATCCTTATAGATATTGAATTTCGTAAACATTCTGTGTATTATAAGAACATAAGACCTAGTCAGTAATTATAAAAATTAATATATTATATACATACGAGTACTTGTATTTTATTTTTGAATTATGCATAATGTTGGCACAGCATTACATGTAGTATAAATTTTTTATTATGAACTATAAAACGGTGCATTGTTAAATTAATTTTATAAACTATTGTTTAGTTAATTTACAAAACTTATAGTCTATTGTTCCCCTTTTAGAACAATTGGGAAAAAATGCTTTTTACAGTTTTAATGCTTAGATTACAATTTGTCCGATAAAAACAAACTGTTTCTGTACATTATTATTGTACAAGTACATGTTTTATGAATACACATACATATATATCTAAACAGAAAGGAAATTGATTAGTTAAAAAAAATACTGAAACCAAACATTAGCGGAAATACTTTATAATACTATTATAAGTATAGAGTAAAGAAAACAAATGTTGAATTATTTCCGGTTGTTTTGATTTTCGAAATATTCTTATTGCATTTTATAAGTATTTTATTACAGTAGGTTATTATTTACATAAAAAATATAAATATGTATAACGATAAAAAATAGTGTCCATGAATCTATTTACCTCTTAAATTACGTATATAAGATTACATATAAAAACGTATTAGTTTTGAGAATATGTGCAATAAACAAACAGTAAAAATAGATTTTCAATTAATAATATGTTATGTAAACAAATAATATCAAATGTAGGGTAAGAGTATATTTAATGGAATTGTGAAATTAATTTCAACTTATCGGTTGTTTTTAAATTTAATGACTAAAAAAATATACAAAACAATAAGTGTTTAATAAATTTAAATAAATAATGAAAGTGAAATCGGTTTTCACAGGAAACTTTTTGTTTAAATGATTAGTGATCAAATATTCTAAAGGTCGTCCACTGACTTTATTTAATCACGTTAATGCTATCAGTTAATTTTACATTTAAATTATAATTAATAAAGTCTGTACATTTAATATAATCTTTACCTATTCAGTGTCTAAAAAAAGAAACTATTATAGTGTTAATCATGCAATAGACTAAGTCATGTTAGAATATAATTGTTTTAATAATGAATTTGCATGTAATAATGGTGATTATTGAAATTATATACGAGATTTTTCATGTTTTTCATGCTTTCCTTTTACAACAAATCGTTTATTTGAAATCATCAAATATGTACAATTTTCTGAACAATACAATCTTTATTGGTTACACTATTAAAAACATATTTAAGTGAAAGATAATGATAGACTCAATAAAATTTCCATAGAAACAATTCTCTGAAATGATATTTTATTTTATTCTTTTCAAAATTATCTATATAAGTATAGGCAGATGTGAACGGAATTTGCTTTGTGACTGAATTTATCAGATTTCAATTAAAAATCGAACTTGGAACTGGCGTTTATCTTCTATTATTTCAAATAATTTCGATTTACAGCATTTAATAAAATAAATTTATAAAATGAGGGCTGAAACAACAACAACAACAACAAATGATCACAGAATTATTCATCATAATCACATGTTTTTGATATCATGACCATTAACATAATAAAGTATTGCTTATAACATTGAGTCAATGTTCAAATTCCATTATATAAAACATACCTATACTATGTTCATTTTGAGCTGAAAGTTTCGTTAGTTCACGTGATCATTAGTTGAAAAATGAAATCGATTTAATGGAAAAAGTAACAATCGACAGTTGAATTGTCATTTAATGAATTTGAAATTATGCAATTCCAGAAATCTAAAAAATGTTTAAACCATACTTTAGCTGTGTAAATGTGACTTTCAAGTCAATATATGTACGAATAGTTTATTCGACAATTATAGAAAAATATTATAATTCAGTTTATTAGTTATTTATTTCAAATGAAAAATTGCATAATAAATTTCAATCTGTCAGAATAGTATTCATTTTTTCTAAAAAATATACTGCGTGTATGCGTCAGTGATTATTATATTTACAATTTAAAGAATGCAATTGTTATTAAATTTATTTCAATGAATTATGCAGTATACATATAAATGTAAACAAAACTTCTACACAACCAATTATGGTGCTGTTGGCAAGAAAATCAGTTTGGCGTTGCAAAGATTACCAATATTGGTACTTTCCCATGGAATAGCTAATCAACTCCTTCATATAAATAAATCGATTGTAATTAATATTATATTACAATTTGTTATTACAACACCCACATCGATAAAACTGGACGTTTGCCTTTGTGCCACTTTCACCAATATATTTTATTAGTCGTGCTAAATATAAAATGGTAAATTCAGTAATAATTTTATACAGTAGCAGTTGCCAATTATTAAACTACATGATTTTCTTTAATAACTCGGCTAATGTAATTACATGATATTAGCTACGACTAGTTTTTCGTATTTTTCAACTATTTTATGTGTGCTTGTCTAGAAATGGAATGTTATGTAAAAAAATACAGCGGATGTCGTAAGTTCATTCAAGTATAAACGCATTTCCGTTCCTGTTAAGAGTATATGTTTTATCTGTTAGAAGAATGATCTATTTATTTGTGTTAAGATTCATTCATACATTTTAAACCCTACTACTATGTAGTATTTACTATATGTATATGTAATTTGAACCCTTCAAAGAAGTTCACTTTAAAAATGAAACATCTTTTTTCCCAAAAATTGGTAATCTTTACAATAGATAACAAATTTCTTATAAGATATAAAAAATTGTATTAAAATTTAGTACCTACGAATCGAGTTTGTGCATATGTGAAAATGCAACTTGTTAATAAAAAACCGTTTTTAAAAATCAAGTACGTATATGTTTACAAAATTATTCACCAAAGTGCTAAATGTGTGCATGTCCATATTTTGAAAAGTTCCTAATTGTTTAAATAATCTTGTTTCATCTTGTTGCAAATATAAACAAAAAACTTTTCGTAAATGGCTATAAAAATTTTCGGGGGCCCCAAACCAGTTGACCTCCTCGTGTACACATACACGTATTGTATTTTAGAATTGCGAACCATTGGTACATAACATCAAGGCTATTTTATTTAAATTATTACGTCATTTGGTATAAAAAATGTTTTTGTTTATTATTGGCTAAAAACAACAATTTCGGTATAATCAACACGGTTGAATTCTACAAATTGATTAGAGCGATTTCAGTGCAAAAAGTGCAGTGTTGAAAAGACATTGTTTCATATTTTTTTTCGATTTTTTCGCTATTGTTTGTTTGTTGTTTACCTTGTTCTGTTGCCAACAAAAACGTTTTTTAGGAGGTATATGTATATTTATATTGCAAATCTGGCTCGTTTGTTGACTTCACAGTCCTATTGTTTCACATATTATATTATTTAAATACAAAATTGACCGGATTTATGCCTTCTGAATTTCTCCTCATCCATTTTATGATAAAATGCATCATGTATACGAGATTAAGTGAGTGAATTTGTGATAAGTTTCATTTTGTAATTGAGAAGGGCCCACAATAAAATTACTTGGGAATTTCTTATACTTAATGGATTTTCTCCCCACACACTGAACAAATAAAGAGATGCATTTCTTTAACTTATAAATCTTTATAGTACATGTAGAAGTGCAGTGGGGTTTCGCTTCTAAACCTACGGGCGGACCTTTTCAATTCATTTCGTCTGGTGCAGTCTGTGGATGCAGTTCAAGTGCAATTTTTGATCAATCAATCATATGTTGTGTCACAATTATATATTGTCTAAATTACAATCAGTTTTGTGTTTGTTTTTTGAGCACATCTCACATATCAAAATGTGCAAGTAAGTACGAGTAAGTACTTAATACTTTTTTTTTGGATTTCGTTATTTTTATTAAAACATTTTATCAAGGGGTGCTAACTTTTTATTGACATTTTTTCCATTTCGTCCCAGTTTTTCAAATTTAAATCTTCAAGTGGTAATTTATAATTATTCATGTACAATTAAAATAATAATTAATCGTCTAATGTACTCATATATGCGGCCTCTAATACCATTTCATTCATGAATAATTGTTAAAAGTTCTTGGAAATTTGTTATCATCACGTGAATAGATATGGATTATTTTTTAAATATTTTTTTAAATAGTCATCATTTGCACGTATATTATACATGTAATTAACAATTATAATTGTATTATTATAATTTTTTTTAAATATTTGAATAAAAATTTGTGATTACAAGAGCGCAGTCGCGTACATATAGTAAGAATCGAGCCAACGTAGCCAAAGAGCAACGTTGCTATTGCAGTGTTGTACACTCCTCCAGTCAGTTGTAGTTGTGTCTTGTTCTTTCGGATTGTGTATAGTGTATTTAGGAGGTCATTGAAAAAAAAATGGCACATCTTATGTAAATTGAATTTATGTACAACATAAGGTGTAAGGTCAGTACATAAAACAATTATAAATTTAATTAAATATCGTGTAAAATGTAATAAGTAATGGCGTATTTGGCATGTTTAGCAGCCATATGTCGTCGCTCGTCTTGCGCTCTATGCTATTACTAGATTTTTTCGTACACAACTACACACGTTGCTTAACGATTTCTCTATATGTACAATTATTATAATCTATTTTCGTTTGTAATACCGCAGATAATTTTCCTCCAATATCAATTCTGTAAAATTTCGAAACGGAATTATTTGCCGGCGCATTTTATGGACATAAAGCCGTGTCTGGCTCTCTGGCGAAGCGAAGGTCTATATCTGTACTTCGGCCTTTTTTTTTGTTTCCGGCGTTCGGTCATTGATATGATCTCACTGGAATGTGGTTGGGCTGGGTTTTGTGGGAGAATGGAATGCTGAGAATCGTGAATGGTACTGAATTCCCAACTGTGTTGCCACACACAGCATTTAACATAAGAGTCTCTCTGTTCAGCCCATTAAAATGTACACTGAAAGGCCCATAAGTTATACCATAGTCCGTCATAATGTTCTCTCTATGTCTATAAACTAATAAAAGAGCGAGTAAAAGGCGTCCTCCGGCTTCTCAGTACTGTTAGAATATAATTATAATTGAAATAGTTTTTAAGAAATGCACATACAAGTATAAAATTCTTCAAACTAATGTTTTTTTTTTTCTCTTTTCAATGCTATTACAGAGTATTTCTTCGTGCTATTATGGGTGATACAATTCCAACAATACCAACATATCACGTAACAGATTCGCCAGGAAAGAAATCATATTTGGACAAATTGAAACAACAAAATTCAATCGATTTAGGAAACATTGATAATCGTTTAGATACATTTAAAAAGTGGCCCAACAATAAACTATCACCGAAAGTATTGGCCGACGCTGGTTTTTATTATTTTGACTACCAAGATGTGGTGCGATGTGCCTTCTGTAATGTAGAAGGCCATCATTGGACTGAAGTTGATGATCCAATGGCCGATCATAAAAAGTGGAGACCAAATTGTCCGTTTGTACAAAAACATATTAATAATAATAATAGTAGTAGTGGCCAAATAGCTGTCGATACTTGCGGTAAACACGATCAGATATCAGAAGCAAAAATAGCTAAAGACGAAGTGCCAAAAGTTTGGGGTGCCTCTGTGGGCAAGGGCCCATTGCACACAGACTTTGTATCGAAAGAAAGACGGATGGAGACATTTAGACAATGGCCTAAATGTATGAAACAGAAGCCAGCCGATTTAGCTGAAGCCGGATTCTATTATTTGGGTGTTGGTGATCAAACGATATGCTTTTATTGTGGTGGCGGTTTGAAAGATTGGGAAGAAACTGATGATCCATGGGAACAGCATGCATTTTGGTTTCCAAAATGTAATCATGTATTATTGAAAAAGGGTCAAGATTTTATTGATCAAGTTGTTTCAAAGAAAAACGAAGAAGAGAGATCAATCGACGAGCCTGGTAGCAGTGGTATTAATAATTCAGCACAAACTACAACAACACCTAAACAAACAACAGAAGAGACCAAAGACACTTTAAATGGTGATCAAGACGCTAATACAATTCCTATATGTAAAATATGTTATGTGAATCAAGTTAATGTTATGTTTTTACCGTGTGGACATATTGTTTCGTGTGTTGATTGCGCAGAGGCATTAAAGCAATGCCCGATATGTAGGAAAGAAATAGAATATGTGGCAAGAGGATTCTTTTAAATTTTCATTTATACAAAACTGTTTTAATTGAGAAATCCACTTTTGCTACCGTCTATTTACTACAACTACTACTACTGTATTACTAGTGTAAAAAATAAAAAAGAAATTTATTATTTTCAAATTTTCCTTTTTTTTAAGAATCTCTCTTTTTTTCTAGTCAGGCCCATTATTAAATAACTGTGAAAAATAAGCAAAATTATTAAAAACACTTCCTCCTGCTACCAATTTAATTACACTAACAAAAAAGACTATTTACTATTAGTGATTTAGAATAGAACTCTATTTTTATACTTATTTACAAGTACAAACTTAAGTTTTTATACTGCTTTAGTACGCTTTTGTTTGTTTAAAACGCTTATAAAATTTAGAAGTAGTAATTTAAACAAAATAAATTTAATTTATGCACATAAAATGTTGGTTTTATTATTATTTTATTTATAATTATCCTAACAGTTAATTTATTTATAAAAGAAAACAGTTATGCATTTGAAAATAATGAGGACATCTAAAAAAATTTGATTCAAAAAATGCTAGTTCCAAATTCCAATAATTTAAAAGAGGTCACCACAATGCAGGGGAAAAATAACATTACATAACTACGTATAATATCCATAGGTGGTGCTATAATACTTTAAAGACAGATCCGTATTCAAATAAATTTTTATTTAAATAAAGAAATCGTAAACTAAATAAATGAATAATTTGTTATTGCACTTTTTAAATTGCTTAAGGATTACAAATATCAGATAACAAATAATGCTGAATCTTCTAGATTCTGAGAAAAACATATTAAACTAATTCTTTGACGTAAAAATAAATTTGTTGTTTAAAATATAAACTAATTCGAGATATTTGGAAAAATATCTTAAAATAATATATACCTATTTTTAATAAATGGCCTATTCTAAAAGTCTAAAACTAATGGAAGCAAAAGAACAACCCACTCTTTCCAGTCCCCCTCTGTCTTTACCATCTGTACCATGACCATTTATAAAGGTTTTATTCGGTCAAGTTTTAATAACAATCTCAAGCATGTAAACAAGATGTATCCCAAGTCAAACAATGGAAACACAACGTTTATTATCCTCAAACCATATAACAAACACTGAAAATGAGTGTTCTGAAGAGGAATGGTCAGATGGGTCCAGTTATAGTTCGTATTATTCAGATTCGGATAGGTAATTAATAACCAATTAATGAATAACTATTAGAATAAATAAATTTCTAGTACAATTCCTGATTGGGAGCCGTATGTGGACGATATTTCCGGCGAATTATTTTACATAGAATGCCATCCATTTGTAACTCAAAACAAAGATTCTTCTAAAAGTAAAGAAAATCCAGAACCATTTTCAAAATCGCAACTAAGACGGAGTACTCGTGGGAAATTTCTGCGATTAATTCGTAGACGGGAAAGCAAACGACGCAGTAAAAAAGCATTCAAAACGCAAGATACGTCCGATAACAATACATCCAAAGTAAAATTTCAAGATTTCCAAGAAGGTGAAGAAAAAGAAGTGTTACTGGAAATTGATGCAGATAATCGACATAATTTAAGTAGCGATGTTTCATTGGCAGAATCATTACTTGGTTTGAATGTGAGCACTTTATCTGACGGTTACCGAGTGATGATTGCTGGCTTTTCGATTGACAGTAAAGCAAAAAATGAAAGAAATATAAAAATTGGTGATTGGTTGAAAAGCATTAATAATATTGAAGTAAATTACAAAAATTTAGATGACATCTTACAAAAATATATCAATCGAAATGAAGTACTGTTAAAATTGCAAAGAGTTGCTGGTATTGAAGTAACTAAAGATCCACCAATAAACGAATTGAACAACGAATCTCTTTTCGTACGTGAATTAATTAACATTTCGAAAACGGATGAAAATCAGGCTTTAATGCAGGATTTATGCAAGCATCCAGTTGGTGTTGTTTATATAAATACAGAAAAACTCAGTGAAACTAACACTGACAATGATGATGTAATTTATTGTTTTCCAAGACCGCAACAAAAGAATATTTTATGTAATGCAAGAGGAATGTTTCTTACAATACACCATTTATTGAAAGATGTAACAAATTCATACCCAAAAACCACTTCTTTTACATACAAGAACCGACTGTGTAATGTTGCTTACACATTATTTGATAAAAATTTACTCTTATTTATGCTACCTGACAATAAAGCCACAATTAAAGAGATTGAATTAATAAAAGAAGAATTAATTCGTTTTATACAATTTTCTTACGAGACTATCGATAAATGTTTCACACAGTTAACAACATTAAATCAAATTGATCATTTCTTTATACGATTCTTTATTCGTATTTTAAACAACGGACAATGGACTACAACCCAAGATTTTACCGAAATGCATATTACAAAATTATTAGAAACGAGTGCACCGAATTTTGAAGAAATTTTATCAGCAGCTAAAACCCTGACCCTGCCATATGAAGCCCAGATGCAAATCGATGATGCTTTAGCTGAATTAGAAGCAAGCGATTACAGAGATTGGGTTCGACATTACTTTAATTAATATTAAAATATATTTGAAATATTTAATTTACAGAATGAAGAACCATTAGACTGTCAACGACTGTTTACTGTAATTGGAAGTGCCTTATACCATGCTGGATATCTTTTAGCCACTCATTTCATTCACGAAGACTTAATTGACGTACACAGTTTTTGTAAACAGCAAGGTCTTTTACATTTATCTTGTACGGAACCGGTTAAATCGCTAGTTTTATGGCGTGAAGTTTTTCCATATTCTTGTAATCGAATCAACAATCCAGAATTAACTGTTCCAGATGGAAAACGTTATCTTCTAGTTGTTGGAAGTGCAAAAAATTTATTAGTCGTTATTATGGAAGCTGGTGGATGTACGGAACCAGCTGAAGATAATATGGGGCCAGATGCCTTCTATGTAGAAGAAGCACAAGCGACTTTAGCACACGTACAAGAACTTGGTTTGGGTGAATTAGCTGATCGTTTGTTAGCTATGAGTCCAGGAACACAAACTGTTTTACCTGTACCGGTTACTAATAAGAAAAAATCCGATTTAATGAGCACTTTGAATCTAACAAAGTCGGTAAAAGATGAAAATTTGTCGCAGAAAAAGCACGAAGTGACATCAATTTTGAAAAGACGTAGTTCAGATCAGAATTTCATCGTACAAGGAAGTTCGATGACTTCGTTACATGATGATTGTTATGATGTGCAATCTGAAGGTTCTGGAAGTCAAGGTGGATATAGTGAAAGAAGTGAAATTAGCGATGAATTGAATGGCAAAAGAAAAAAATACGATTCTAATGATGAAGAAAGTGAAACTGATGATTATGCGGTAGATTTTGAAATGTTATTCAATTTCAATTATACATATTGCCTTTTTGTTATTAGGACGGTAGTCAAATGAGCAGTAGTAGCTTTGATATATCGGAAATGCGACAAACTTTACTAACAGAAACCGAAGATTACAGACCAATGCAATTAACATCAGGTGGTGAAAATGTGTTATTCTATTTTGTTCAACTAGATACAACTGAAGGTATTATTATATGCCCACCAGAAAGCAGTGTTCCATCGCAAACTCTTGATATAATTTTGAACCAATTCAGAGAATGTTGCCAGAAAATACACGCCCTATTTCAAAATACTCTACGATTTAAAGTAATAAAATGGATTTTTTTAAAACATTAAATTATAATATTATTTATTGTAGAATATGCCAGCTCAAGATATGGCCAAATCTGTGATGAATAAAAGTTTGATTGCTATTAAAGAACATGGAATTATGTTTGAATGTCCTTTTATAGATGAAAAAGACTTAACAAAAAAAATTAAAATATCGTATTGTGTGATTGGGTATTATTATTTTTATATCTATTTGTTTTTAACAATTTTTAATTATGGCTATTTTTAGAAGATTATTTTTTATGCCACATCCTAGAGAGGTCTATATTTGTTATCAGGATACAGTTCCGCAAAATATTGTTGAAATAGCTTTTAAAATTAATATGAATACAATCAGCTAGAAGGTAAAAAAACTGCATACTACATACTTATATAAAGTTTATATTATATTGTATAAGAAATATTTTTATATATTTGATAATAAAAATGTTCTTCAACATGAATTTTGAATTGTTTTTGAAATATAGTTCTCTACTTTAAATTTTCTATGTTTGTGCCATCTAGAATTAAAGCCAATAACTATGAAAAATAAATGTGGGGTTATGTTTGTCTTTATTATTATTTCGTGAACTTCAAAATTAAATTATCGAAATGGAACAAATAAACAAATTAACGGATGAAATTCACTCACTAAGACAACTTTTACATGAAAAAGAGTCGGAATTAAGGAAACTACAGTTAAATCAACCAAAAGAATGTATTTACACAGATTCTTTATCAACCGAAGAAACAGTTAGATATAGCAGACAAATGATTTTGCCTCAAATTACAGAATCTGGGCAAGTTGCTTTAAAAAATAGCAAAGTCTTAATAGTTGGTGTAGGAGGACTTGGATGTCCTGCGGCACTGTATTTAGTTTCTGCTGGAGTAGGTAATACACAGTAAATTTACGGAAAATATGATTATTTTAACACAGATATCTTCCAGGGGAAATAACATTAGTGGATTACGATGAAGTTGAATTGTCTAACTTACACAGGCAAATTTTACACGCAGAATATAATATTGGAGAAAGTAAAGTTCAATCAGCTTATAATAAATTGCAAAAGTATATTATTTATAATAAGAATTAAAATTTGTTAATTTTAAAATTTCCAGTCTTAATAGCGATGTAAAAATAATTCCATTGAAATTAACTGCGGATAAATTATCTTTAAAACAACATTTGAAAGATAAAAAATACGATGTTGTTGTTGATGGTAGTGATAATGTGGCCACAAGATATCTTTTAAATGACTTTTGCGTATTAAATGGTATCCCACTTGTATCTGGCAGTGCTCTGCAATTTGAAGGACAACTTACTGTTTATAATTATGAAAATGGACCTTGTTATCGATGCTTGTTTCCGGTACCACCGCCACCGGAAGCAGTTACTAACTGTGGCGATGGAGGCGTATTAGGACCAAGTAAAATTAATACATCAAATTTATATTGTACGATGATGGTTTTGTCGTCTCTTTTTAGTTCCAGGCACAATTGGTGTTTTACAAGCTCTTGAAACTGTTAAAATAATCACCAAAATGGATGGAGTTTTAAATGGACGTTTATTGTTATTCGATGGCGCCTCCACAATATTTCGAAATATAAGATTGAGACCTCGAAGTTCTTCTTGTGCTGTTTGTGGTGATTTTCCGACAATAACAGATTTAATTGATTATGAACAGTTTTGTCAAAGTGGAGCTCACGACAAAGTAAGCATATGGAAATTTTTCAGTATTCTAAAAACAAGTACTCCTTCATTTCATACTTTTTATAGGTAGTTAATATAAATATATTAAACCCTGATGAACATATTGACGTAAAAGAATTTACAAATTTATCACAAACTAGAACTGTTATTGATGTAAGACCAGAATTGGAGTATAAAATGTGTAAATTGTCAAATACGGTTAATATACCTTACACAGATATAATAAAAAGCGAAAAATTGGATCAGTTAGAAAAAATTTTCCATTTCTCAGATACTGGTAGTTATAATTTAAGTGGTCGTATATTTTTTTTTAATAAATTTATTTTAGTGTATGTGTTGTGTAGAAGAGGCAATGATTCACAAAGAACAGTATCTTTCCTAAAGGAAAAATATCCTCAAATTAAATTCCTTAATATAAAAGGAGGTTTATATCAATATGCTAAAAGAATCGACACAACTTTTCCTGTATATTAATATGTAATTAACTAATTATTACTAATCCCTGACCTAATGTATTATAATAATCACGTGATTTTTATAGTAATTGATAGTAAATATTTTATATGTATATAAGTATTAAGTTGAACTTTAGGTATACAAATCCAATAAATGTTCTGATTAGTTAAATCGTTAAATTTCCTAAAAACTATTTGTTTTTGTGTGTTTATCGCTTTAATATTTGACCTTTGCACAGTTTGTCATTGTCGTCTGATGTGTAGAGAAGTTGGACGTACTATTAAAATCAATTTCATTTAACTTAACTCACTTTTACTACTACCGTCCGAAGGAAATGGCCAAAACTGTGTGCATTCAATCGGTATCGATATGGGACTCTTGTAGAATACATTGTTTATCGTTTGTGTTCGGTGTGTGGGTGGTATTAAAAAGTTTCGCCAAATGGATTTGGGACCCGAATGGATTCTTTAAATTACAATTACGTGATAATCCACCAGCATGTCTTTTGGATCCTTCTCTGGGTCAGCATAAATATGTCAAATTGAAGGTCAGTTATAATAATTAGTGCACATGCATTATTAGTGTTTATTCAAATATTTATAATAAACGTGTGTCTAATTAAAAGTTACTTTTTTTGAATTTATCTGTATTTTCGCAACTATATTGCCTAATTAAATTACATTATAACATACTGCATCCTTGTATCAGGTCATAATATCATCATAATACCAGATGAATTAATTCATCGTAAATTGTTATTATAAATAATTCCAAATATTTTGAAGTACTTAAAAGTTGTTTATCTTGATGAAGTATTTACTTATCTATTAATAGTTCATCAATTATATAGATTATGAAATTTAGATAGCTTTAGGACCAGATAACATTATTTTTATTGCCAATAAAATCAACAAAAACATGGATCTTTAACTGGCGCCATCGTCTTGTAAAAAACACCATTTTTGAATACAAATATATGTTACGATTATTTTAAATGCACCAAAATGAATAAAGCATTAATTAATAAAGTGATTTATTTATTTATCTTTATTAAAATTTGATAAGGCAAACCAAAACAATATATTTCGAAAATACGTTTACGTTTTTTATACAAACAATTAATGATTTAAAATGTTTATTTGTGCGTTTTTGTTTTTCTAGAATGTAAAACTACATTATGTCGAGTCGGGACCAAAGGATCAGCCTCTAGTTTTACTGCTCCATGGATTTCCCGACTTTTGGCTAAGCTGGAGACACCAAATTCCCATCCTTTCACAACATTTTCGTGTAGTTGCATTGGATTTAAAGGGATTCGGTGATTCAGATAAGCCGTTGTGGCGACGAAACTATCGTATTGATGTAATATTAAATGAATTGGAACAATTTATAAAATCTTTACATATTCAAAGTTGTACAATAGTTGGTCATGATTTGGGCGCATTGATTGGATGGTATTTTGCATACCAAATGCCACATATTGTCGATAAATTCTTTGCCGTTTCATGTCCACATCCAAACATCTATTGGAGCACATCGTTCAATTATCAATGGTTAAATTTTGTACAACTGCCATATTTGCCGGAAATTGATGCATTGAAGGAAGATGTTAAAATCATTAATGATTACCACAAGCATCTGTCAATGTCCGATCATTTGGAAGCGTACAAGTACGCATTTTCTAGAAAGGAAGATTGGACTGGTCCTATAAACTATTATCGCAATTTGCCATTTAATAAAGTATCAGAAGAATCTGAACAAATTACAGTAACAACAATTTTAATTATTGGTAATAAAGATCATCAAATTATGCTTGAAAGTATGGTAAAATCGTCAGATTATTGTGATAAATTTCATTTGAAAATTGTGGATGGTGCCGGACATTTTCCACATCAAGAAAATCCGCAATTGTTTAATAGCATTTTATTAAAATATTTATTAAAATGTAAAACAGAAACGGACAATAAACTGGATAGAAGTTTATCTTCTAATCGTTTAATGCAGGGCTTTTTAGGTGCCGTTTCAAATACTGTTAAATATGGTAATTCAGTTATTGATAGTGTACAAAAACGAACGAATGGTGTTGTGAACAGTATTCCATCGATCGGAATATCATTGAATTATAATTCAACTACTGACCATTAAAGACTGAAAGATAAATGGATATATGTTTGTGTACATTTTGTTGTTTATTATAGTTAAATTCGAATATCGTTGCTATTTAACTGTTGTTGAGTCTCATTTAGTTTTAGACTGCATTTTAATTGTAAATATGTATATTTAATTGGAAAAATACTCAAAATACTTTTATAAAATTGTGAAAAGAGCAAAACGAGAAAGAGGGAGCTTATAATTTATTATATCTTATAACTATATCTACGAGTATAATTATTGTATTTGTATCTTAGATACTCTGTTAATTTTTTTTAAATAAACTTTTATTAGTCGAGTGCATTTTTTTACTATAAATTGTAACCAATCTATTTTTGGTTTTGGGTATATAAAATAATTGAATTCTGTGTAGTTGGTTGTCAGTCTTACACAAACATAACTAAATAAATCCAAAATAGTCCTAATTTTTTTCTGATTTCAGAAAGCAAATTTAAAAAATTAGTTAACAGTTTATTATGTTTTTATATGGTTATTACAAAATTTTAAAGAGTAATCCTTTTATGACAAACAGGGTGCTGAATCAAATTCCATTTTACAAAAAATTTAGTTTCTAAACCGTTACCTAATTATTATATCGTTAATTATTTAATACTTTTCTTTTTTTATGCTCAGTAAAATTCATTTCTTGCCAAGGATATATGTATGTATACATATGCATATGATTGCTTTCTAATTTAGAACAATGATAATTTATAAAATATTTAAAAATAGATGAAATAGAATTTTTGATTAGAAACCGGTAGCTCTTATTATCACGGTAGCGTGGCCGAGCGGTCTAAGGCGCTGGTTTAAGGCACCAGTCTCTTCGGAGGCGTGGGTTCGAATCCCACCGCTGCCATAGCCTTTTTTGCACTCCCTAACTTTTGAACTACGTACCGCGTACCTAAGTACGAGTATACCTAACGTGGGTATACTTTCAGGTGAGTTTAAGGTCTTTAGTCTTTACATACGATATACTCCTATCATATATACTATATGTACAATTGTACATACTCGTACGTTGTACTTAATACACATACATATACATATCCTATCCTAATTTTTCATTTGGTATTGATAAATATATTTAAAATGTGTTTATAATGTATCTAAAAATCTGTACAAATCCGGTTATGTTATCTTTTGACAATTTTTAACAATATCGTGTCACGTTCAATAACATTTCGAGAAACTTAAATCGACTGATACATAACGAGGGTTAGCCTCAGACAACAATAACACTCTATAATCTCTATAGATTTTCTTAAAATGTTGCCTGATGCCTGATGGTTTTTATTATAATCTGTTTCTTTTACTGAAAAAGGCTGCAACATGATATAAATCTATATTTTTGGACCATACATTATTATGGTGTTAGGGATTATAATGTATATGCGATTATAATAAAAATTAAAAGAAAACAATTTATATACTCAAAGTTAAAACAAGAAAAAAACTTATTTAGTGCTTTTAAGAAACTAATACGCATATACATATTAAATACATATATAATATAGGTATGAAGGTATCCCACTTCTTAATGGCATTTGTGTACCTATATAAGTATCGATATCTGTATGGGTCAGTTTTTATAAGGATTTTTTAAACAGATTAAAATCGTTTTGTTTATATGCATTAAGTAGACCATTAGGGGATTAATTTGAAATTGTGTGGTAGTGCATTTAATGCACTCTCAATAGGTGTGGCTTACCTATCATTGTATAACTGTCAGTTTGATCCTATTAACAATATCGTAGATGTTTCACGATTAGGTCCTCGTAAATGTATGTTTTCATAATAATTGTATGATTAATATTTAAAGCATATAATCATTGTACGTCAATAAAACTTGCATGGCGATACTAAAGCGAATTATTCTTAGTTCTAAGCTTTGTTAATTTTTTTATGAAAACCAAATTCATCTTTCAGCAATTGCAATTTTGAAAAGCATAGAATGTAGAAACCTATAAAATTACTAAGGCTATTTCAGCTATGTAAATGTGGCTTTCAAGTCAATTCGCATTTTAAACAATTTATTATAAATTTTCTTGTTTCTACTGAAGAAAAATAAGAGGAACCATTATTTTAATCTGTTTAGGTAATCTTTAATTTAATTTTTTAATAAAATATCAATTTATAAAGATTCAAATTAATTAACAATATGAAATATAATACATCTATTAGAGAACCGCTATATAGTTAGTATAACGTGCATTAAGACATGTTTTTTAATTTGGCAAAGTCGTGTTTTGTTCTATTGTTTAGTGCCACCATGATGAGGTACAGCCAATCGGAGCCCGTCTACCGACACTGTATTGTTATTGTGATGAAAAGAACCCTCGTATTGTGTGTGTATGTTCTGTTGTCGCACCCCTTTGTGAGCCAGATTATTCTGTCGCATTTTTATTTCATTTTAATGGAGCACACACACAGCGAAATTCATGCAAGAATAAGGGGGATGATGATGATGACGACGATGATGCCCCCCACACCGAAACACTCTTCGATTGGAGTAGGTTTTGTTCATGATGTGATCGCGAGGTAGTATATAGAAAAATAAAAATATATATAAATATAATACGAATAAAAAGAAATATGGCCTCCGGGGAACGTGTTAAAAATTGAGGTTCTTTTTTGTCCCCATTACACTTTTATTTCACTTTAATTAGCATTCAGTGTGGTGGCATTATTTGGTGTGCAGCAGCATGTTCGCTAATATAAATTTGAAACTCATCAAAATTCTGTTTTCGATTATTTAGGGTAGGTGTATTCAGTTGGGGGTGGGCCATTATTGACAACTATTAGATTATGCTTTTTTAATAAAAAAAACTGTTTAGATTAACATAACCCATTTGAATGGTTACTGTGAGGTAAAATTTTAACAATCGAAATTGAATTTTTACAATTTCATGATAAATTTTCATGTATCACTGGTTTGATATAATAAATTAATTTATCTTTTGCTTACTTAGATACCCGATTACTTATAATTAATATAACTCATCGATTTTTATTCGATTTCATTCCATAGACCACAACCTCTGCATTTAATGACATTACCGTTAAACCATTTGTGAAAATAAGTATCTAGATATTATCTAGGTATACATATATATATAGTATGTACAAGTAGTTTCATTATAAGTATCTCTGATGCCACATACCTATATAACAAATTACAAAAATACTGACAACAAAATAATAACAATGATCAACAATTTGATACAAGTTGTCATGTGTCATCAAAGATATAACGAAACTATACTTTATATACTTTATAGGTAGGTATACTGGTATACCTACCTATAGTTTTGTTTTATAGGTAATTGCAATTTTTGACAAAATTGAAATAAACTGAAAAAAATGAATGTGTCTGAAATACTTCGAGAAATATCCAAAATTCGATAGTGTATAGTACATTTACTAAAAGAATGCTGGACTGAAGAATGCTCCGGTTTGACACCACGAGATACTTTTTTAAAAATACTTTATTTCCGGTATAGTTTCGTTAATTATTTCTTAGGTATACTACCGTAGATGGCATGGATCATGGATGCGTAGACATTTGGATGGCATAGACATTTTTTCTTAAAAACGTTTTACGTTAGATTTTTTAATAATTATTATATTTAATTGTCCAACTAGGAATATACATATAATATGTATACTATAATGCACTTAAGGCAGGTTTTCAAATGAGATATCACTTGATACATCTTTATTCTGTTTAAGGTCCTTAGGTATTGCAAAATATGACAAGTTAAAAAGAAAAATCGACCTGTTTCAGCAATTTTAGTTACGTTGTGAATAGATTAAGTTACTTAAATTTCATTTATTAAATATGCACTAATTTGTCAAAAACTTGCAGACAGTATTTTAGGTACTCAAATTTTTGAAACAATAATAAGTTTCTAAAAAAAATTTGACACAACAGTTTGTAGGTATAACTCTTTCTAATATGCGCATATGCAGCAATTATCTACTTAATTTCAAAATTACATCCAAATTTCATTATAAATAATTCCACCCATCTATCATTTCGTATAATATGAAATTTTAATATTAACATGTGTCAACAAGATGGCCGTTCTGAATACAAGTATCCGCTCAATTCTTTTGTTCGTAATCATGTAAAGTCTGGAAGAGGGTGTTAGCCAGAGTTTTTACAATAAAGTAAGTATATATATAGTTATATATATAGTATTATGTAAGGGGGAAAGTGAATGAAAACGCGTCTGTCACGAGCAATATAGTCTGTTATCAACGCCATATAACACACCCCTGAATTCTAATAAAGCACTTTTATTGATAATCGATACTAACGTTATAGAATTTACCAAT
>SSSI01006010.1:2145-18184 GCA_004796505.1 Oryzaephilus surinamensis
AATTAAAATTTATTACTAAGCTGATTTACGCGCGTTTTAATTACGATACACTAATTATATTTTCTAGCTTACAATTAAATAATTTTTTATTAAAATTGTATGTGTATTATTTTTTCGATTATTTGTAAATTTGGGCATCTTAACACACATATATATGCGTTCCAAGAAAATTCAATTCGACACCGTTATACATATATATAAAATAATGACGAAAAAGAGAATTCATTGTCTTCTATTGATGCTGAAAAGAGATAAAATGATCAGAGGGAAAGGTATTTCAAGGCTGCCTAAAGCTACCTTATAAGTTGCAGGTGCAAAACAATGAAACGTATTGAAAGGTACAACCACTTATCTGTATATACATATATATATATATAGATATAGATAAATGTGTGCGTGTTTCGTAGTTTATCACATATAGGCACAAAAAGAGAGATCCACTTACGAAAATAATCATTAAATTTTTTTAAGTGATTTTCAGTACCGAAAATCATATTATTGATGATTTCAGTTAATTTATTTTTTCAAGTTGGTACATGAACATGTATTCGTTTTTTCAATTGCATGCTGTATACTTGAAATTTTCTATCTAACAACTGTTTACACCCACAAATTACAAATAATGAGCTATAATTTAGTGAAATTTCAAGAAATTATTATTAGAATAAATGTTGTTGTTTCGATGAGCTTTAAGCTTTTATATTATTATACAGTTTGATTGTTTTGAAAATACAATGATGACGTCAATAATATAGTTTATTATTACAAGTTTTGTATAAATCGTACAACCGCAAATATTTGTACAATATTTCATACACTGATTTAAAAATTAATAATTAAATACTTGCCTGTAAAACGATTTTTACCTGTTTGGAAGATATTCAATGACTCAGTCGTCCTCTTCGAATTTGTTCAACTTTTATAAAAATGATTGGCACACCTTTCCTCTCGTACAAAAATAGAAAATAATAATTTACAAACACTAGACAAGAAGTGTTGTGTTTATTTAGATGTTTAATTTTATTTTAAATTGATATTGAAGAATAATGCATTAAGGTGCGATTTATATTTCCTTTTTATACGATTTTATTATATGCTATCAAACGCGCACTTGTGCGATAAATTATGAGGATTTCACGCGTGAAAAAATCGCAATTTAGATGAAATGTTTAACACTATTTCGTTTGTATGTCTATTAGTTCTAGTACATAATTTTAATAAATTATTATGTGAATAAAATTATATTAATTGACAATAAAGTGATGTGTAATTCTTGGATTATGAATGACTGTGTAATAAATATATGTATTTAAGCGTTTTTGATTTATTATTTTTTTCTTTCATATAAAATAATCATTTTATACAGAGGTGTAGAAAAAGTATATTATGAAATTTGATTGAAAATTCTTTAATAGCGGAAGTAAACTTTTCATATATAATTATAAATTTTCTCGTTTTGTTTTAAAAAGTTCATATTTAACGAACAGTAGTTTATATTTAAAAAGAAAATGAACAAAAACCTACAAATGGGTTTTTCTTTACCATCGGTACATACTACTCTGTCATTATTAAAATTATAATTTAACTTCAACATTATTACTTCTTACCCATATTACTTTCATATAATAATTTTATTACCGAAACGCATATTTCCTTTTTGCGGTTAAAAAAACGTCTAGTCGGCGACAAACCGTGTCAATATTTCAAGTTTTTGGCACTTTTTGTATAGACATTTTTTTCGATGCACGTCTTTTTCTCTTTAAATTGCCTGTCTTCGTTTAAGAGTTCTTCCCTTTATTGTGTAAAACCACTTTAAAAGCGTGTTTTTGGCCGTATAGTAATTTGACTTAACTGTCACTAAAAAATAATTATTTTGACCTGCAATCTTAACACACACACATGTATAAATCATACATCTGATAAATTTATACAGTGATTTAAAAAATTCTTCGAAAATTATAATATAATACGAGTACAGTTTGAAGCAAGAGATTTCTAAACGTTTTGTTTACTTTGACAACGATTTTATAACCAAAAAGACACTTCCAAGCTCAATGAACGAAAAAAATATTTTCCAAAACAATATTTGTTAAAAACGATGTTAAAAATTCTTCGAAAATTATAACGTAAATCGTAAATTATCTTTAATTCATAATTAAAGATTTTTTACGATTTTGCTAACCTTGACAACGGTTTTTTAACCAAGAAAAAAACTGCCAAACGCTATCAATTGAAAACTAACGAAAAAAAGGCCTTTTGTGCCTTGTGGAAGAACATTCTAAATTGTTCAACAAACGACGTTAAAAGTTCTTCGAAAATTATAATATAACATTCAAAACCAAAAGATTTCCAAACAGTTTTATAACCTTGACAACGATTTTACAACTAAAAAAGGCACTTCCAAAAGCAACGAATGAAAAACTAAAGAAAAAAAGCTCTTTTTAAAAACAAAATTCAAAATTGTTCAAAATAATGCTTAAAATTCGAAACCAAAAAATTTTCAAACATTTTGATAACGTTCACAACGACTTTACAACCAAAAATACACTATCAAACGCAATCAACGAAAAACTAATGAAAAAAAGCTCTTTTCACGAACAAAACTCCAAATTTTTTAGAATAGTGTTAAAAATTCTTCAAAATTATAATATAACATTCAAAACTAAAAGATTTCCAATTAATTTTATAACCTCGACAACGATTTTACAACCAAAGAGACATTTCCAAATTTAATAAACGAAAAACTAACGCTGAGAACCAAAAAAGCTCAACTGAGCAGACAAAAAGCTGCGTTAATTTAAAATCGTTATTAGATTATGATTACATATAGTTAACACCCGCCCTAACTGACCATTAGATCTGAAGAAATAAACATAAACCGATTATAATAATATTAATACACGGCCCAAAAGCATGATACACTCTCTCTCAATGTGTGTGTATATATGTTTGTATGTGTGTGTGAAATAATTTTCAATCATACTACATACAACAACACAGATTATATAACAAGTTGGCCAAGAATTGAACAGGTATCCGTGCAGAAGAGGCGGGGAAGGCCATACCTTTCCCTCCCCCTTCGTCCCCATCGTAACGATGATGGTCACTTGCTTGCGGCAACTTATAGACGTCAGTTCGCCCGAAGCCCTCTTGCTAGTCAAGTTCTTGCCATATACAAACTTATCTATATATAATGTGCCTTAATTTATTTAGTGATTTTTGAACAAAAACGATTTATAAAACAATTGAAACTGTATATAAAATCATTGGATTTGTGCGGAATAAAGTATTGCGTTGTTAAAATGGACAATAATCCCGATTCACCTGATTCTCTGGCCAGTGACCAGCTTACTGTTGACCTGCTTAGTCCTCGTGCTAAACGGCGCAGGATCATAATTAACGACATCAATGTGGACCGAAGGGATGATGATGGTACACCCGATATTAACAATAAAAACAACAACAACGACGTCAGTTTCGTACTAATGGACGATGACCACCACGAAAATGGTACAGAAGAAGAAGATGAAGTATGTATTTAGATATATTTGGTTTTATTTATATTACAAGAAATCAATACACACGCACATATTTGTTGGCCTTGATTCAATTGCAGAATATCATATTAATGTGTTTTTTTGTAAATTGAGATGGCAGGAATTTTTGCATTTACATTTTACGTATTTAATGCGGCAACGTTGGCAGTGCATACCCCGCGGGAGGGTTCCCCAGTTCACCTGGGGCGGCTTTACAAGCACACAGAATTTCTCTACCTGCTTGCTTGGGTGCCTGTCGTGACCCACCATTGAAGTCTCCACCATATAATACCGATTTACCACTTGTTTTTGCTTATTTCGTCTAGACATTTGTTGTGTACGAAAACTGAGTCGTAATCTAGATTTATTTTCGATTATTTGCAAATTGGTAGGCCGATTAGTTATAGGAAAAAAAATTACTAAATGATCACCAAAGTCGATATGGTGTTGTTTACAGTTCTTGTTACGTATTTGTGGACTAGTTTCTTTGTTTGTCCTTTCGTTTTGTCTTTGCTGATGTAAAAAACAAGTCTTTTGATAATTAGTTCCAATGGATACTTGTATAATGTTGAAAAAAGCTTAATTTTACACATGATATCATCAATCATTAGTTGATTCTTTCAATAGCAATTTGATTTTTGTTCAAATAGTATATTATATAGTTTTAAATCGGTTGGTAGAACGGCTTTGTGTAGGTGTTTTTTAATATAATAAAATGCCAAGCAAATACTACGTACATGTATTTATTTAACCATAAATCGAAGATCATTAAATTTGTCAGATTAGTTAGATGGAACTATTAAATGAAAATAATAAAATTATATTCATACAACCATTAATATTTCGTAAAAACAAATTAATTTTTCACATTTTATAACATGTACAAGTGTTCATGACATAATAATTTAAAATAAAAATATACATTTCAAATTTTCTAGTAAAAATGCTATAATTATATATAATTATTTTCTAAATAAAACAATGTGTAAATATTAATTTGTTTTTTTTTTGTTGGTATGTCAAGAATGATCGCAAGTTTTTGACTTTCTACATTAAGACAATATAATATTTTATATTAAGGAGCGTGGCTGTTTAATAAAAATTTTCTTTTGTTAATTACATTTTGAAAATAAAATTTTATTGTTATTATACTGATGTATAAAACGCATTTATATATCTTTTTTATAATCGTATAAATTACGTATTTAGACAAGCACATATGGAAAACAATTTAATTGTTATTTAGAAACATTTTACTGTATAGTTTTATGGAGCTTTTTTCGAAAATTCATATACAATTGTTTAAGTTTGTACATTTTTTTATAACAAACAGTTTTGCATTGCAAATCGCTTGCTTGCAACATGTTGAAAAATTTAAATAACATTTGTCATCAATGAAATCATAAAAAAGCACATAAATTACATATATATCATAAATTTTCATAACAAAGCTGTGTTATGAGGAAGTTTTTTCAGTAGAAATATACATAAAAATATATCATGTAAATATATGTTATTATTCATGTGCACAAATATTTAAATAACTTATTAACACTGTAAAAAAAATGTAATGATTTACACTTTTGTATTATATACATTTCCAATGAACTTGTGACATAAAATTTATAGAAACAACAACCTTAAAAACCGATTTCGAATTGATTTATATATTATTCTAATTAAAATTCGCTATTATTTATTAATCCATTATAATGTTAAGCATATTATTTCTAAGAAATTATTTGTAAATTGTATATGCATTAATCAATTTATATGCAAGTGCTGGCGACCTTATTACAAATTTCAATTAAATAATTTAATAGCGTGACGACAAACGCAAGCCTTTTAAACCGTCTTTCAACATTCCGGAAATTCGTGTTTCATTTAAAACTGAAAATACATATAGTATACGAATGTGTAAGTAGTGTGTTTATGAGGTAAAGTCGTGTCCTCCTCCTCTTCCACACACACATACATATATATAGGTGATGCCCATTTGGCCTGGGGGCTATTTGGGGTGCACAACACTCGGCCTGATGCCAGTAGCTATTCTCGTGCGCTTCATGATGACTGGGCTGGGCCGCGAGCGCTTTCTACAATATATATTATATATATATATATATATATATGTAAGTGAATGATGATGCCGGAGGCAATGCGTGCCGCGTGTGCTCCGCATCTATTTTATTGCCTTCCGGGTAACCCTTAACAGTGGAAGCCGTCGATGGACGTTCCAACACAACAACATGTCATCCTCGTATCGGTATTTTGTGTTTTTCAAATCAAAATTGGGAATCAACAAATTTGGAGATTGTTTGTTTCGAAAATCAATTTGCTGACTGCGCCATGTAATATTTTTTTATTTTGGAATGTCTTTGTTGAAGGATTTTTAATTTAATGTTGTTTTTCGTAGAAATTTGTTAGGGGACCGTTAATTATAAGCTTTCGATGGAACTTTTTCGTCATTTTGGATTTGATCCGGTGACAAATGGTCGTAATGAAAGCTTTTTACTTTAAAGTTAAATATTACACAAGTTAATCCGTTTAACAGATGTACTGCAGGAATATATAACTTTATTATTTATACATGGACTGTAATAAATTATTCTGACATTCTATGTATAATTTTTCTTGTAAATATACAGGGTGACTCAGAATATTGTTAGAATTTGTTTTACAATAATTTATATTAAAAAACGTGACTACGTGAGCAATAATAGCTGAAAAAAGCTTGTTTGCATTTATTTTTAAAATTTAAACCCAAACAAAAAAATTCTATTTATAAAAATTGGTATATGTATTATGACTTCCCCTGCCAAAAACAGTATTTGAATTTTCCTCAAATCCAAAAAATAAAAAATACCTAGTCGTTAAATTTGATATTTATATACGTTTATTTTAAAGAAATCCAAAAAAGCTCTTTTTTTTATAAATACATACTTTGTCAGTTTATGAGACACCTTCAAATTCTCCCCAAATTTTTTTATTCTTTAATTTTGACTTATTTTCTGATCCACCCTGTATATACATCAATTTTGTATAACAGATAAATAAACTATAAAAAATAATTTATAATAATTGCCTAACGAAGTAACTTCTCTTCTCTATTGCTTCTTAACCATTTTATTTGCTCATAAAATTCAAACTGTGGCAACTAAATTGGAATAGTTAAATATAATATTAAAAAGGAAATGAATAAATATCTACCTATATGTATACATATATTTTATTATATTTGGGTGAGGTGTATAATTGCGCAATTTTTCAAAAATAATTTTATATCTTTTTTTCATTTGACAAATTTTTATTCTCTAATACATATAAAGATTTTTTCATTATTAATAATAAAATTAATTAGAATGAAAAAACGAATCAGCAGCCTACAGTTTTTAAACACTTTACATAATATAAAGCTTGTAATTTTTTTAAGTATCATGTCAATGATTGTTATTAATTAAAATTTTTAAAACCAGATCAAAAGTCAATGTTCGATACATATACATATAGGTATATAAAAAATTTTTCTATATTGTAATAGTGAAATGGGTGAGGCAAAACATAACTAGTTACACATCAAAAGCATTTTTTTCCAATAAATTATATATGCTAATATTAAATACATATAGTAGTTATTTAAAATGTATGCCCAAGTTGCATGCACACGTGGTTGCGTCTCACTAAAAATGCTTATATTTATGAATTCCGAAGGTACGACAATCTTTTACAACAAGTGTTAATTAATTTCCAATCGCGCAACAATAAATGGACGCCGCGATATTAAAAACGTTCCAACATACGAGTAATTTCGAAAAAAATACGTGACCATTTACATTCATCAATTTTTTTTTCATATACGGGAAACATTTATCAGAACCATAACCATATCATCTGATACAGTAATCGTCATCATTATGCAGATTTGAAATATTATAGAATACAAATTAGTATAATTTTGAATTGGGAAAAATTGTTCATCACAACCACATTTATTATCTTACATAAGCAAGCCAATATATACGCAAAGATTGAGGAACGTAATTATTTTTTTCAACTGTGTATGCTATATATACATATACATATATATGTGTATGTGTATACACGCATTATTTGTAACGGTAAATCAGCTTAATACTTAATGGAATTCCTTTTGCGGAGAATTGGTTAGGTATTATATATGTGTGTGTAATGTACGTTGTTTTATGATGAAATCCAAACCTATTCGGAAATAATTGTGATTTTTAAAAGAACACCGAAATTCTCTTTGTGACGCTAATACAACCGTTTATTTTTACAAAAGGACTATATATTGCTCAAAATCAGTCGAGTGTATTCGAGAATTTTGGAAAATGGTAATTTATTTGTTTTTGAAAACCGACACGATTGAAATACTAAGAAAAATTATTTTTTTCAAAATTCCCGCGCTATTTAACTAATGCACTATACTCACGTCTCCAATAAATTCGTATTTTTTGGTAATGGAATATTAATGAAATTCAAATCTATTTGGAAATAATTTTAATTTATAAAAGAACACCAGAATTCTCTTTGTTTTCGCTAATACAATTACATATTTACTTTTTACGAAAGGACTATATGTATATACTATATAAACTATATATCGTTTGAAAACAGCCGAATGTATTCAAAAATTTTGAAAAAATACTAATTTAAAAGCCAAAACGATTGAAATCCAATAAAAACAATTATTTTTTCAAAATTCCCGCCCTATTTAATGAATGAACTATTTCCTAACCCAATAAATTCATATATTAAAACATTTTCCTAATGAAATATTGATCGGAAACAGCCGAATATATTCGAACTTTTGGAAAAATGTTAATTTATTGCTTTTTAAAGCTAACATGATTGAAACCCTAACAAAAATAGATGTTTTTCCAAAATTCTCGCCCTATTTAATGAATGGACTATACTCTAATCCAATAAATTCATATATTAAAATATTTTGATAATGAAATATTGATCGGAAACAGTCGAATGTATTCGACCAGTTTGGAAAATGCTTATTATTGGCATTTCAAGCTAACACGATTGAAACAACAAGAAAAAATAGATGTTTTTCAAAATTGCCGCCCTATTTAACGACTAGACTATACTCAAACCCAATAAATATTAAATTCATATATTAAAATATTTCGGTAACGAAATATGTAAGTAGACTCGAAAAATTAACTTTCTCACGCATCCACACGGTTCCACACCTAATAATCTAATACGAAAATGTGAACGAATATATCCGTTACAATCTTGTCTATGAATAAATTTAGATAAATTCGTCCAACGTAATACAATTTTCTTGTTGT
Organism: Oryzaephilus surinamensis; assembly: GCA_004796505.1. Taxonomy (NCBI): domain Eukaryota; kingdom Metazoa; phylum Arthropoda; class Insecta; order Coleoptera; family Silvanidae; genus Oryzaephilus; species Oryzaephilus surinamensis. The sequence goes on from SSSI01006010.1 coordinate 11,003, forward strand.
TCGAATTGCAGGTGGCATAAATAACGATTCTTTTTTTCATAAAATTTTGTATCTGAATTGTTTGGTGTCGAGGCCATGGATGCTGGAGGCTGCTGAATGCCTGAAGCATTGTGGAATGCCGTCAGGCAAGTGCACGCCCTGATCCCCCTGATGTGCCCCCTCGGGGCCCCTTGATCGGGAGACGATCATCTCGTGGACATTTCAAATTATAAAATTATACACACCAAATCCAGCTACTTATTTCTTATTGCATATTATTTTCTTGTGAAAAAAACAACAGGAAACTGTTTAAAATATCAATTTTCTATCAAAATGTTTCAAATAGTTATTATCCACAAAATGGTCAATAAAATACACATTTAATTGAAAGTTATTTAATATAATTTTTGTAAATGTTTGTGTATTTTGTTACATTTTGAAACGAATACGTTTTTGGTCGGTTATTAAATTTTTATCTGATCTAACATTCAATGAATTAAAACTTAAAAATTCTTTCATTCTAATTTATGAGTATTTTGTAACATGACGTTTTTTATAGTATTCCTTTCATTTTTACGTATAATAATGTAACAGCAAATAAGGAGATGTAAAATATATATTACAAAAGTTGTATTTTAACAAATTTTTTTCCATTTTCCAATTATATCGATTCATTCATTAAAACAACTGATTCTTTATAGTTTTGTATGGCCTTACAAACCGTTTTTGGACTTGGTTCGTTAAATACTAAATTGTTTAGGGTCTTAATTACGTTTAACAAACCAAATATGTTTATATTTTTTCAACATTCTATTCAATTACACTTTAATTGGCGAAATTAATACGGCCACATGTTCCAATATTGACAATTTCATATTTTTATCTATCATTTAGCGATAATACAGTGTGTAATTATTTAAAATTTGCTTGAAATTGAAATTATATGTTTTTTTCTCAGTATACAATAATGATTCCGTCATAAAATATTAACAAGAAATTTTCAAAACGAGCTTTATAAAATTACGATTTATTGTTTGAAATAATTGTCGTGATTAAATCGTCTTTTATATTTACTATTTATGCTTATCAACAAACTATTAGTCATTTTATGTATCAGATTTAAGAATGGAATGCATTTTCATTCAATTATGTTCGACTTTAGAGCGCTTTTCAAGCTTAAACAATAAAAAGTTTTTATCGAACTGCGAGATAAGAAAAAGCCTTTTAATGCAACTATTTAATAATCACCATTGAAAATATACCGTTGTATAAGAAAAACGATTTTTATACCTGCGATATTACAAATATGATAAATAATAATTAATTACAACAAATTCCAATTTAAATTAACGAAAAAACCATTAGAAAATGTTAATTTCACAACATTCCACATAATAATGAACTGAATTTATTCGAAATATTATTTATGTAAATTCAATTAGTTTAAAAATGTAAAGACGTCGTTTATGAAAATAATTATTTGTTTTTAACACCGACGCACCGAATAAAAATTAAACATCCTCCGTAAATCCAGAAGCGACAATGCGTCTTTTCCTCAATAAAATGCAGATTAGAAGAAAATGTGTAATCCGGGTACCACCAACCGAACACGTGGCTTGTGTGCGCCTTCACGTGCCCTACCTTGACCGACACCTGTTATTACACATTAAGTCTTCACAAATTATGATGGTGTGTGTGCCATTTCTGCACTCAATTGCAAATTAATATAACTCTATAATTCACTATGGAAAAAGCTGCCTTTATAAATATATGGAAAAGTGAAGATCTAAACAGGAAATTGCATACATTTATTGCAAATTGATGAAGATGTTATACGCAGATTATGTCGTGATGTTTAAGTAGGTAGAAATTGTTATTTAAAGAGGAAAAACGCACATTTTACAATTTGTCTAGAAAATATTTGTAAGATTTCCAAGAAATGAGCTTTTACTAAAAAAACGTATTTTTAACAGACAGTCTAATTAATTTTACTGACATTAAAAGTGTACTTTCTTCATTCACAATTTTTTTTCCATTATATGCTTAATTTATTTACACAAATTGTCGATGTGTCTTAAAAATCAGTCAAGATTGCGTGCTTTTCATGCCATTTCATACCATGAAAAGTGTGTGTAAAGCTACATAATATGTTATTTCCGTTTTATTTTGATTGGCTGTCGACTAAAGACCTTTTTCCTGTCTTAATTATACACAGACATGTTCCTAAAGGCAAAATATTAGGGACGACGAATAAATGTCGCGAAATTGAAAGTATATTCAAATCCATTAACGATTTGTTCTACACATATATTTTTTTAATGTATGTACACGTAATTATAGTTAATTTTTCGTAAATACCAACAAAATATTTTAATATCTTTTACTGTTTCATTGGAAATTAGTTTATTTTGCACGTATACGATAATGCGTCAAGAAAATAATAATTAAACAACAGTTAAACAAATAACTATAAAAGTATCTGTTTTATTTATATGGCACTAATAAAAATAAATATTAATACAACGGTTAGTGTTTTGTCTCTTTGCTGGTACAAATCAACAATATATTATTATTTTCTATAAAACCAATAATTTTATATAACTTATAAGTTTTATGTTACTTTTAATTAATAATAAGCAAAATAAACATGAAAAAATGTATTAATAATAGTCAAGGTTTTTAATATATCTATTTAAAATGAAAGTTTAAAGACGTAATAAATTGATTTGCCAATATTAACAAACAGGTGTCTCTCCCTTACAAAATATTATTAGTTTCAAATGTGTTTTTCTACCATTATTAATGATTTTCATTTGCATTAATATACCTGTATGATAATAAACATTCTTTTCATTAGTTTACAATACGTATTTGAAGGATTTTAAGTAATTATGATATTATATTGTGTTTAGCAAGTTATTTATGTAAATTGTTGCGTGTTTTCAGTTTTAAACGAATTGAATGTTTTGGTAAAGCTGCCTATTTAATACACATAATTATGACAATAAATTTCAATTAAAATCAACGAAAAATTCTTCAAATACCATTTCATCAAGTATTTCCGTCATTAAGTGTGTAATTAGAATGAAATTAAAAAGCAATAAATGCGTATTAAGCACACGTGAAAATTAAATAATAAATAATAAATGTATTAGCAAAACAGGTGTTCATGGGCTGCTAATTAAAGGAGGAAAACTTGCACACTAGTGCAAAAAGAGAGCTTTCCTCTATACATCATCAAAACCGTATTGAGAGCTTGAAAGCTCATCGTTCGACGCTGTTCGACGATGTCCGGATCCACGTGCTTTTGACCTGGGGCCACCCTTATAGTTACACACTTCATCATAACCCACTACTATGACTGGAGGTGGTGATCTGTTGATAGACAGTGACTTGTTGTCGTGGTGTATCTACGTGCTCTAGTCTAATAATTCTTATTTTCAATTTTATTGTGGTATTTGTGTTGTGGTTAACAACATTTTGCAAATACAAACTATATAACAATATATTGTAATCGTGTGTGAGTTTGTGTTTATCTTTATATTTGTGTATTATTGAACTTTTTTTTATATCCAATTTCCGCAATTACTATATGTATTGAATCCAAAAAAAGCATATTAAACCATTGTTTTTGTAATAAGCTTTTGTGGCTACTAATAATGCCGTAAGTGTAGATTATTTGTTGTGGTTTTATGACTGCATTTTTTTCTCAAAAACAAGTTTAAAAGGAAAATCAAACAATAATTTTATTTTTATCTTAGAAAATGAAAAATTTTCTTGCAATTAGAAATCGTACAAAAGCTCCATTTGAAATGATTGTGTTTATTACCCAGAAAACAGATAAATGTCTTTATAATAACAAAACATTTTCCGCATTATTAAAATTAATTTCAAATTTATAAGTTAATTATTAGTTAATCAATAAACCAACTAGATATATTTCGTTACACCTTTCACAAATAAAATTTTTATTGAAATTTAATGGATAGGCAATAAAACGTTTTATTATATTCATTAGTGGTCCAAATTTCCATCAAAATCCTTTTAGCCCCACTAATTAAAGAAACCGGATAGATTTCTAAAAAAAAAATGTTTTTTATGTAATTTTCAGGAACGGCTCACTGCCAGTGGACACGGTTCGTTGGCGTTAAGTGGCAGTTCACCAGGTTACGGTGCAGGCGGCTCCGGGGCCCACCACCGCAGCTCCGGAGGCCTGCATCACACCTCCGCTATGCAACACCAATTACCGCAGCCGGACTTCCAGCCACCGTATTTTCCACCGCCGTTCCATCATCCGCCAAGTCCACCGCCCCAACAGCACTTGGAATACCTCACCGACCCGTATGGGGGCCTGAGCGGTCTCCACCATTACAACCAGCTGGGGCTGAGGCCCCGTGATGGCGAACCCAACCATACGCATGTGGTAAGAATATTTCCATATTATTATTATTACGTACGTTGAAGATGATATAAAATGTAAAGGGTAAGGCAGGGGTTGGCAAAATACATGGAAAAAAGTATATCAGACGGCTTGGCTATCGAAGGGGTGGCCCGGATAGCTGGAATTCCCCGTCGAAGTATTTCACTGCCTTTGCAACTATGTCAAGACATTACAAATATGTCAGGATCGCGCTCCTTCATCTTAAAATTAGATCAATATGATATTATATACACAGTATATGTTATATTTTGATGTTATGATGATCATAATATTCTTCGTCGTCAAATTTACAACATTCTAGATAGAATATCTTGTACATGTGTGTGCGTGTTGTTCTTTTACTGTGTCTTCGTAAAATATCTTGAATTTTTCTATATTTTGAGAATTTAGATATTTTTATTTTTGTATATTAAAATGAGAATATACTATGCACATATTTTTTGTGCGCTTTTGTAAATTGTTTTTGAATTTTACACCTGAATACCGCTCTATTTATTTTAATTAGTTTAATGAAAAATATAGAAACTTGAATCTGTCTATCATTTTCGTAATAAAAATTGTGTAAGAGATATATTAATTAGATTTTGTTTTAATTTACATGTTTTACAGTTGTTAGATTTTATTCAGCAAAATGAAAAACTAAATTTAAATTGTCATATACCGCTAGAAACTGAAAGAACGTTGAATTTTGTACGGAAAAAACTATTATGACTAGGAAGAATATTCATATATATGTAAATTATGGAAAGTTTAGAAACTTTGAAACTATTGAAAAAAGTACAAAAGCTCCAAAACGAAAAACGACATTTTTCAAAAATACTTTTACACACCTTTCATTCCGAAATTTTTTATTCGTTTTAAAAATTGACCCACCTTATTAACAAAATTAAATTAATTGGCCAATTATTTTTTTAGGGCCAACTGAGCCATAGTACCAGTTTCCCATACAGTACCGCTCCAGGTGGCGGTCGACCCGAATACACAGTAGCCCCCCAACGGCCCCACGATGATCCCCTGTCGTTACATCAAGCCCTTGGACAGGCCGTGGAAGATGCTCAGGGTGGCATGGACGATAATACAGGGTTTATCACCGATCTACCACTTCTTAAAAGTAAGTATAACGATGTCTAAATTGAAAATTAGTCCTATACATATAACAGTTTATTTTCCACTGTTTGTAAAAACGCTAAAATAATAATGGGTTTTTTGTAAAAACTTTTCACTTAACACAACAGATGTTTCACCACACCTCCAAAACAATGTTACAACAATACGAAAAATAGAAAATTCTTATTAGCTGGCACCCTTTCGACCACCAACTGTGCTACAATAATAAAATGTTGTTCTGTTTCAGGTATGAAAGGAGGGAAAGAGCATGGAGGCGGTGCAATGGTGGCACCAAGTGACGTTTTTTGTTCAGTTCCTGGCCGTCTGTCTCTGTTATCCTCAACCTCAAAGTACAAAGTAACTGTAGGTGAAGTACAAAGGCGATTGTCACCTCCAGAATGTCTGAACGCCTCTTTGTTAGGTGGTGTTTTGCGGCGTGCTAAAAGCAAAAACGGCGGCCGCATATTACGTGAGAAATTGGAAAAGATTGGATTGAATTTGCCGGCTGGCCGGCGAAAAGCCGCCAATGTGACATTATTGACGTCGTTGGTGGAAGGTGAGGCGATACATTTGGCCAGAGATTTCGGTTATGTATGCGAAACGGAATTTCCTGCTAGACAAGTGGCGGAATATTTATTAAGACAACATGGTGAAACGCCTAGAAGAAAGGAACTGCTCCAAGCAACAAAACAAATAACAAAAGAACTGATGGATTTATTAAATCAAGATCGTTCGCCATTGTGCAATACACGACCACAAATATTATTAGATCCATCAATACAACGACATTTAACACATTTCTCATTAATCAGTCACGGTTTTGGTAGTCCAGCAATTGTAGCTGCATTAACTGCTATCCAGAACTTTTTAAGTGAATCGTTGAAACATTTAGAAAAAGTGTTTCCAAACCAAAATACACAACAGGGACAACCGATGTTAGTGACTTCATCGTTAGATAAAGCCAAGTTAGACGACAAAAAGTGACGATCTAATTATAATAATCTGTGTTGTGATCAAAAAGATGACGCTCATACGCGAAACGTATACATTTCGTGGCGAAATCTTTGTTTGTTTTTAAGACTTTGTTATAAGTATTATTGTATTTTTTTTGTTTGTTTTTTTAATTATTGTAATTACGCCAACTGATATGAAATATATTTTTTTCAAAACAGTGCCAATGCCAATAATGTATTCTATTACGTATGAAATTTTTGGGTAAAAATAAAAATGTATATGATGATTTTGAATTTATTTTACCTACACCTATAAAATTTTAACCCCCATCATTCGGAGACTTAATATTAGTTGTATTGATATACATACGTTGTAACAAGATAACGTATATCATTAGACATATTTCTTTCTATTATTAGTTTGGATTAACAATATTAGCAAATAATTCCATCATTTTTTACCAATAACTTGAATCTCGTTGAAATAGCGAAGTTTTAAACATTTAAATTTATCATACATTCAGAGTCCTCTTTACGAGAAGGGCAAAACTATTGGAAAATGTTACACAACTGCGACAGAGGGAGCTTTAAAATGTAATTTTTAAAAATGGAGTTTGAAGTGGTAATCGGTGTTTCCGCTCCTCATATGACGACAAAATTGTAAAACAGCGTTTTGTAGTATGAATTAAAACTAAATTTTAA
>SSSI01006015.1:0-12831 GCA_004796505.1 Oryzaephilus surinamensis
TTCACGTCTACGTAAGTGTAAAATACTTTTTTCTGCCTCGGTCATATGTTTACGGCTTTTTTCCTCATGTTTGGAGGACCGTCTTTCAGACCTGTCGCGCGATTTATCTCTATTTTTCTCCCTATCGGACCTATCTGTACTTTTTGAATCATTTGTTGCATGTTTAGTGGGTGTAGATGTCTGTGATTGTGTTGTAGGTGTTGTTGTTGTTGTAGTGCTTGTTTCACTATTTGTGGATGTTGCATTTTCTTGGGGCACTTCGTCCTCATCATCATCCTCAATTTCACCATCCTCCAAGTCATCGTCTGTCTTTTCGGGAGGAGGTGCTTCCTCACTTGGATTATTGCTATAATTAATAATAAGAAAAACTTCTCAAAAAAAAATCAACGAAATTATGTTTTTAAATTTTGCGGCATTGCGAGATTTAGAATTTTAGCTACTAGAGGGCACGTTTGTCGTTTAAATCGTAAATCAATTTTTTCAAGGTTAACCAGATGGCTCGACTTCGCTTAGGTTTTTTTCTATATGACGTCAATGGCTGAGTTCCAATCTCAATAATATCGGATTTTATCTAACTTAATATTATGTACATTATTAGTTATATAAACAAATATTTCATCGAAATAAATTTACATTTTAATAATGTTTCTACTTTGAGTAGAAAAAATACCTACATAAAATGCTTTAATGCTTTAAATATAATTATTGATTAACAATAGGTTATTTCGAATTAAAATAAGTTGAGGAAGCTGTTATTTTTCCCAACACCAAAAATTGTAATCTATTTATTTTAGCTTACTCATGCAAAATTATAGTTAATTGAAAAATAATGTATATTCAAGGTCACAAGATAATGTGGCAATATGTGCAAAAATATTTTACATGCTTATATTTTTGTTAAAATATTGTATATATTATAGTTTTATGTGAACTCGATATATCGGTACTTTTTTTATATTAGATAAAAAAAAAGTAGGTCAAAGAAATAATATAAAGAAAATGGTACACAGCCATCGAACAAGGAGAGGCCATTTTGTTTTACGTACAGAAATTATCACCATATTTATTCAATGTCCACAAGAAATATGCTAATATTATGTTAAGAGCGATATATTGCTGAAAATCAATCATACGGTTTTTTATATGTACATCTTATTACCTTTTCATTAAAATGAATTTACTGAAATAATAAAGAATGATTAATTTCAGTGAACCGCCATTATTGGTTTCTTGATACAAGGCGTTGTCGTTATTAATTTAACGACATATTTTTAATGTTATCAACGTTAAAATACGTTTTGCCTTTTCCAATATTTTGCTCTAATGGAAAATATTGTAATTAGCTATAAACGTTTTCGTCGTATTTTAACGTTTTCATCCTTTTTCATGTGTCCATATGTTGCAAAGGACAATAGAAAAACCACGCCCTAGCAACGAATTATTTTTTTGTCTACGAAAAAAAAACGCTGCTTGTTTCTGTTCGACGTCTTGTCCGCGATATTATTTTCCAATAATGTTTTTAACAAATATGAACCCCTCTCAACGTAATGTTAACATATTTCTGGCCTCAAAATCGGTGAAGTTGTTGTTTTTTTGTTGGCGTAAAAATTAATGCAAACCTTTTAATATCACATACGAGCGCCATTTTCAAAACCTATGTTATATTCACTATAGGCAGGAATATGTAATGAAATGGCATGAAAAAAGTCACTCATTCACTGTTTATATATTCAATATCTGTCCTGGTGTGTTGTTGGGACAGACATGTTAATATAAGAAATTACGCATATTTTTCATCTATAATATAAACCGACTGTTCTCTATGGCGAGGAGACCACAAGTGATTTTCCTTTATGGTGGAATTTGATATCCAAATCCGTTGCCCAGAAACAAACCAATCCACTCATTCATGTGTCATTGCCAGCCAATAGGGGGCTAGAAATCCGTTTATTCTACGAGGTTTATGACCTTCATGTAGCCCGGATCAGGCAACGTCAGCAGAATTTCTCTTGCAAATATCGACCTAAACAACTTTAATTATATAACAATGAAATGTTCTAGAAAAACAAATTTTATAGTCCTTTCTTTCAATTTAAATATTATTATGCGACATATTTTATGACTTATCTATTTTTTTTGTTTTGTTTGTTAGTGTTTCAATGAGCTGATTTATTTCGTTTTATTTTTATCACATTTTACATAAAGTATTGTTTATTCATGTTTTATATAAACAATTGCACTACATTTTTTCATTTAGAACGAATTTATTTTATCGTCATTATTCTGATTTGATTGTATACTAAACAAATATTTATTAATAAACAAATTTAATTAAAATCAATAAAAAAATATGGAGTACAATACACTTTGCCCCATCTATCATTAAATTTTACAAGTATATTAAAGATACCTATAAAATGAATATTTTTTGAAGGATAAAAATTGAAAATTTTATTTAAAAAAAAAAACACAATTTTATAAACACATTACAGTAATGGATAATTTAACAGAACGTCTTGTCTGGCCAATTCTAATAACATAGGATCATCAAAGAATTTATTAATAGAGACATCCTGACTTAATCCTTTCCTTCTACGTGTTTTTATCATGAATTCTCTAGCTAAATGCGTTGCAGGTTGTGGCTCTAGCGGTCGAATAACAATCGATTTATCTAATGGATCACCAGGAACAATCTGAAATCAATAATAAATAACTCCATTCCCTTAAAAATTTAATATTCCATAAGACATACTTGCCAGTGATGAAACACTGAAAGACAAAAAGCTTGTCCTTGTGTATGAGTTCTTAAATCTGTTTCAAACCCAAAACTATCAATAGCAGGTATAAAAGCTTTTATAGTATACAACGGCGATCCAGGTACGGGTGCATCTTGGGTTACATGGCCTCTATTCAAACAAATAGCATTTATTTTCTGTGAATTTTCTTGTATTTTACATTTGTTTACCTTCGTTTGGCTAAAACTGTATAAACAGCCGAGACACAATCAGCTGGAGCTTGGACTTCAACAAACAAATACGGTTCCATTAAACGTGGAGTGGCCATCAAAAATGCCGAATAAACGACACGTCGAGCTGTTGGAATAATTTGTCCACCACCACGATGAAGGGGTTCATTTGCAATAACTGCGTCCAAGATTTTAAACTTCGTATTACGAATTGGTTCCTCACATAGTGGCCCTTCTCGTGTACCCCATTGGAAACCTTGTACAATCGAGTCTTTTACAGAACTTAACAGACCCTTGTCCACTTCAGATGGTAATGTATCGTCAACCAAAATATTTGGACCAGTATTATCAGGTCCAAAAGCCCATATACTTCTAGCAGCCAACAAATCCCAATCGTATTTCGTTTGGAAAAATTCACCCAGCTTCTTTTTGTTCCAACCGATTTGTACATTTTCATTTTCAATGTCTTCGGCCAGTCCTTTTTCTAATGGTTCAGCGATCATCGTTAATTTGTTCTTTTTGTTTGGAGTTTCAGCAAAACATTTCAAACTTGAAGTTTCTACGACCGTTTCACAGAATGCAACTACAGGATCAGCAACTAAACAAATAAAAAACACTTTCAATGTGTTCTCAATATTAAATCTTTCAATAATAAACCTTTGATGTCAATTTCGGAATACATTTTTCTTAAATCGTGCATCACACAATCTAAATACAATTCACCAGTGCCTAAAACGACATGTTCACCACTTTCTTCTACACGTGTAGTTAATAATGGATATGATTTATTAACTTTTCTTAAACCGTCTAACATTTTTGGTAATTCTGATGGATTGACTGGTTCAACGGCGATTTTAATAATACTTTGTGTATTGAATTTTAATGGTCGGAAAATGTACAAGTCTTCATGGATGGTTAAATCTGTTATTGTGGCGGTTTTTACTATTGACTGGTCAATACCTTCAATAAGAACCCAATTACCAGCCGGCACTCGATTCAATTCCACTTTATATCTTAAATAAAATAGAAACAATTGAGAAAACAAGTACATTTCAATAGTTTAATTTAAATACCTTGACTCATAGATCCATAAGCGACCAACTGTTAAAACTCGGGAGTCTTCTTCGTCTTGCAATGAATAGTTTTCACCTAAAATGCGAACATCAGTGCCAGCATGCAGTGTACCACTCATAACTCTTCCCAGAACTTGGAAAAATGTACAATCTTCTGTTGGGTACATTTTAGCACTATGAACCTGTAAATACAGCCATTCATTTAAGAAATATTTAAAAGCATTATAAACATTATATTTGTGTATTACCATTAATAAACCTTCTTGGTCACAATTGACCATATCGTCATAAATTTTACTGTTATTCGGGCCGGTATAAATGTGATCAACCTTCTTTTTTGCATTTTCTAAAGGCGATTTAATATGCTCCACACACATATTTACAAATCCTATAAAATTACACGTTAGATAATTGAGACAATAACCACATCACATCATTAATTTGACTACCATTAAAATCTCCTAAAAATTTGTTACAAACGAGCCTTAATAATGGCCGAATGTTCAACTTAAACTCATGTTTGGTCAACCGGATTCCTAGTTCATCAAGTACATCGGCTAAAGTGGAGTCTACATCGCCAACAACTTGAGCAAACACTTTATACAATGGCTCAAGAATGAATTCCACGAAACTACGTTGGGCTGAATTATGTGGAGCTTTTTTCGTAAATTTACGACTGAAATAAAAATTAAATTATCAACTAACACAACTCCCATAATTTAGTTTCTAATTACGTTTTGCTGTTGAAATAAATATCACCCCACAATCTCTTTGAAAACTCTTCTACATTCACTTCTCCATAATAAAGATTGTAAATACTGGCAAACGATTTCAAGGTAAAACAAACGCCGTATTGCGAGCTAGCGAAGCAAACATTTCCAAGAACTGGTGAAACGATTTGTGGATTCGCATCATCTGAATACAAACTAAACACATTCTATATTATTTGGAAAAATTCTATTTAAATAAATAATTACGTTAAAAGACCATTTATCTCTTCAACAATATGTCTCAGTTTATAATATGCATCTTGAGGTGGTAATTTTAATTCTAATATAAGACGATCTATTTTATTAATGCAAATCGTAATCTGCATTTGTTCTTGAACGGCATGTTTAAGTAAGCGTTCTGTATTTAGCATAACGCCCTCAGCAGCATCTACGAACAGAACAACACCATCGCATAGGCGCATTGCAGCTGTTACTTCATCAGAAAAATTCACATGGCCTGCAAATATAAACAATGATAAATTTCGTGAATAAATTTAAATGGAAAAATAGACCTGGAGTGTCGAAAATATTCATTAAATAACTTTTGTTCTTAATATCTTGTAAAAGTAATGTAACTGGAATGGATTTAATGGAACACCCTCTTTCTTGTTCAGTGAAAAGCGTGTCGGTGTAACGTAAATTTTTCTCCTCGTAGTCTTGATACCCAGGATGTGTCTGCCGTACTAAACAATCAACGAATGTGGTTTTTCCATGATGAAGATGCCCGATTAGTGCTACATTTCGAATTAAAGATGTATTGTCCATCATATCAGCTAAAAATCTATAAAAATGAACGATTAAAAATAATTTTTCTCCATTTTACAAGTTTACTCCATGCTGTAAGTTGTGTCTGGTAAATCTTGTTCTTTCAATTCGAATTTCTTCTTTTTCACTGGTTCAACAAGTGGCACATCTAGAGGTTGTGCATCTTCTTCTTGAACAATAGTTTCTACGTCCGGTCCGTAAATTTGTAATGCAGATGGATAATATTGTTTGTCTTCATGTAAAACAATGGCCATCGGCTGAGGTTCATCTTCCATTTGTTCATCCTTAAAAATTATGATATTTTATAACACTAATACAGTATTTTAAATGTGCTTACATCGTATTCTGGTTGTTCGTCCTCATCTTGAATTTCTTGTTCTTCTTCATCATCATCGTCACTGTCTAATTCCGGTCCAATATAATTACCAAATTCATCATACAAATCAGCATCCATTATAAATAGCTAAAAATGTAATTATTTTCTTATAGTTCGATTAAAAACGTTCCAAGCGGCTCAATTTATAGGTTAAGTTGTTGTTTAGTGGTTTTCCAATCATTGCACCGATGCACTCGAATTACACTTATTCTTACTGTACAAAATGTACTCAGAATAGTTAAACGAAAAACGCTTGATATTACGTAAATTACAGATACCTTTTATAACACTAAAGATGCACTATTAAATAATAGATGGCGACACACATTCTAAAATAATTTAAAATTCAAATATCGTAATAAATACAATAAATACAAACTGGGAAATTAAACCTGACGATGTGAAATGTTCGTGAGAAGAATATATAAATAAAATAACGTTTTACCTTTGTAATCAGATAGATTGTATGGTAGATAGTTTCAGACGATGAAATAAAGATAAATAGGCTTATTTTCTTTTAATTTAAGAGAGAATGCATTTTTCGAAACATCCACTATAAAATTCTTGTTATGTATGCGCGTATGTGGAATTAAATACCTGTAAATAATTAGTATCTTCTAATTATTTTGAAATTAATGAGTATCTTTTATAAAGCGCTCTCTAATTAATAAATTTCATTAAGAACGCACTGGGGAATAAGGATATTAGGATAGGTGTATCTAATTGACTATTATTTAATTGTTAAACTTCCTTGCACATGTAAAATAAAACAGGTATAATTATTTTGTTTATATTATTTAGGTAAGTAGTAAAAAAATCATTTAACTGTTGTTAAAATTTCTCGCATGATGAAGTGATTTTGAATGTGTATGACTCACACAGGGCTCTATATATATTTACCCCCCATGTTCAAACTCCATAAGTTGAAATTAAATCCCTACCCTAACAACCATTAAGGGGCGAGTGTTCTGGGAGGATACGGATGTGATAAAGTAAATGCAATATATGTGGGCCACATAATATAAACTCATATCAACCCAAAAGGGACGTTTCCTTCCCTTCGCAAATGCAAAAATACAATTTAATAATAGATTCCCTCTTTCTTGTTGTAAGAACATTTTGTTTATAAAGTTCGATCGTTGCGTCTCTCAAAGAGTGATTGTATCCATAAAATGAAAACTTATTGAAATAATGTTATTACATGTTTTAATTTAATATAGAAATTTATACATAATAATTAAATTTTTTCAAATATATAAAACAGTGGTGATAAAAATGTTTATTAGGTAAAGTTAATGTATTATCAAGGCCAAGGATAAGACGGGTCAACCGCCTGGCAACAACCTAACTAACGTTTGTATAGTACTCGTATTAAACACAAGGTCAGATGCGTCTCTGCCTAACAGGAGCTAAAACGTCGAGGAGGTATATTAGAAACTTCCTCATAAACCTCTTATTCAGCTGCAGCAAAATATTCACAGTAGAAAGGTGGAGCAAGACCGCCTCCATTGTAGTTTAGTTTTATATAAATGGTGAAATACAAAATGTGGGATGATTTCTGAACGCCTCCTTTAACTCCCATTTTATTATTGGAGGGAACACTTTGAATGCATTTATTTAATGATTTTATTATTAATGTAGGCAACTTCAAAACGTATTTTCATTATTATTTATTTTATAACTTAACGTTAAATGTTGGGACTTTGGGAGTACTTACTGAAAAACGGAAGTTTATTTTCATATGAATTAAAAAAATTATGAAAGGATTCAGTAATCACAAAACTCTCATATGTGGGTTCCTAAATTCATATATCCAGTGTTATTTTAATTTTAAAACAATCAAAAACAATGCCTTTATGAATATTTCAGTTTTAAAAATTTTATTACACTGGCTGACATTTTTAGAACTGCGTGTTGAATTTATGAACACACCCAATATTTCAAATCAAATAGTCCAGTGCGACACTGCGAGAACAACGCCACATCGCCAACGCTAACGAACTAAATTGCGTAAACTTATAAACTATCCATTTGTTTACTGAAACACTAATTATAATTTTAAGTTTAGGGTAAATTCCTTATTGTATATTGTCAATAAGTAAGTGAATTCATTATTTTTGAAAAAATATAATATTGAAGTAGTGGTTAGATGGTTAGATACTTATGAAATACTTATTTAAAGTTTTGATTATGTCCGTCAATATGTTCCAAACATATAATTCATTTACCTAAATGATGGAGGCAAAACAAAGTAGGTAAGCCATTTCTATACGTATTGTTAACAATAACAAAATCTATATGCTTAGTTTAATTTTCGATTAGGATAAAACTTTTTGCAATTTCTTCACGATATACTTACATAATTTGTAAGTATTTACCTACGTCATGGTACCTGCGAAGGCATTCATTGAAGCTTAAATGGAAGTCTGGAAACAAGAAATCCAAGCAAAAATTTGATGAAGGTATTATGAAATATAAGTATTCACGAAAACATATACTTAATATTAATCTGTAATAAAAACTTCTAACATTGTTTTAATAGGCACTTGCTTACTAGAAGTTTTAAATTATATACATAAAGTGCCCAAAGTTATCCCCAAGTTTCTCGAATGGATATGCATATTATATGGAATAAGACTATGTATATACCTAGATACATTTAGGAATATAAGATGTAGGTATCAATGGTATCATAAATTTATAGATAATACCTACGACAATGCTGTCTAAATGTTCAGTCTATATCAGGTTGCGTTGGAGAAATGGATTTTTTCTGAGAAAGACACAGTTTGAGTGCACGTGAAATATTAACAATAAAAGAAGTGGAAGTGGAAGCATGACGTTTAGACTCTGGCTGTATAAGGTAACTAAGATTTCAATGAGTACATATATATAGATCAATTAATATAGAATAATAAGCACCTATAGTTATCATTAATATAGTAATACTTATTAACTTATTAATAAATAACATACTGAAATTACTATAATTTTGCTAACCAAAAAGCTAATTCTGAGTTTTGTCGTGTAAACAAACGAAAAAAAAGTGGTAACCTAACCAATGCTTTTGCAAATAGTTTCATGATGCATGTTCATGCATGCATGCATATAACATATCCTATATACAATATATTTAAATAATTAAATATTTATTATTTATTGCTTGACTAACAATAACGTGTTATGAAAGTTGTTAAAATGACTCTTGAGAAGACATTTAATTGTTTGTCATTAATCATAAAGGCATTACCAGGCATTACTTAAGTGAGTTGTCATTCAATTGTTAAACATATTCACAATATGAGTACATATACTTTTATTAACGTTACAAAGAATAACAGGATTTTTAGTGGGATTGCGCCATAAATTTAATGACGTTTTAATAATTTCTGTATTAACTACAACTATTTATGACGCCTAACGATTTTATAATGTTATGAAATTGGAGGTGCGTAAATGACTTTTAATGTATTATATTTGATACATAATAGGCAGTTAATTATTCATTATTTACCCAAATGTAGTTTTTGTTGAGAAACATGGCATATAACGAAACTCTTAAAATATTTATTTTTGATGGATAGTTTTCTCAAATTGTAAATGTGAATACATATAAAATGTCTTTATTTAAAATCCTTACAATAATATCAAATTAAACATAATCGACTGCGAGTCAATTTAAAAGTTATATTAAACGTTAAAACTTTAAAACTGCGAAAAAGTTTAAAATATATTATTCATGTATCATGTTGTATCTCTGTATAATAATAGTATTCATTTACTTAATGCATACGACAACATGTTCTTGTAGTTACAGAGAAAAAAGTGCTTAACAAATGCTGAGTGTGCGTTATTGAAGATTTTTTTTTAATAAAAAAATAATAACGTCATTGGCGTCATTGTATATAATATAGCAGACAGTGTGCTCTACCGCTTCGAATCCAACTTATAGATTTTCGTTGTTGGATGGTGTAAACAAGTCTTTTTCCCTCTCGTCTCTTCATACCACCCAATATAGAGTAGAGTAGATTATATTTTATTTCGCTTTTGGAACAAAGAGAGAACCTGTTTGAGATATCACGCTATGCTACTATAGATACGCAACTACGGTCTTGTTCTGATAATTTATCCACACACGCACAACACTGAATAGGCACATATTGGTACACGAAAAAAGAGAAAAAAAATTGTTAGTGAAATATATTGAGATGATGTACTTAGTTATTTTCTTTATTTTTGCAATTTAAATATCAATTACTTATCGAATTAATTACGTTTGAAAATGGTTGTAAATATTAATTAATTTTTACTAATTAACATAATTATAGTTTATAGTTTTCTATGAATGGAAAGTTGGTGTATTATAATAATTAAATACATGTATTTCTTTAATTACTTTCAATTCACACAATAGACAAGATTAATTAAAATTTATAATATGTACCTAGGTACTTAAATAACATCATCAGAATTAACACTCGTAATATCTTTTTTAATATACTTAGTTTTTTGAAAAAAAGTTATAGGAAATGTAGATGTAGGAAAATGTGGTTCAAATAAAATTAACAAAAAAATATTCAAAGTTATAGTTGTTTTAAACAATTATTTTCCTATTGCAAAAGCAAAGTGGTACCTAATCAGTTAGAATCTAAAAATATTATCTAATATCTAATAAAAGATCTAATATCTTTTGGTTTCCCGTTTCCCATCTTCCTAGGTATTTTGTCGTAATTTTCATTTTAAGGCTACTTCTGCAGTTAATTACAATTTTGTAAATAAATCCATATAAAATTGTTAATAAGGTGTTTTATTTTATTTTCAGAAATTAAACCTAAATGTATGCTGAAGTTATTGGTGAAAAAATTTAAAATTTGGATTTCACGAAAGCTGCATCCATCTTCAAGTAGGTAACCCTCTTCTAATACCATGGATTTTGTAGCAATTAGGTAACCATTGTTTATTTGCTACAATTTTATGCTTTTTAGCATACCTAAGGTCCATTCATTTAGGGATGAAAAAAATATGATTGGTCAGCTTCCACGTGATTTAATTTTTGAAATTTTATTGATCGAAAGCAAGGTTATAAGGTGACAAATGTAACAATTATTGGATAATTTTAAAAAACGTCATAATTCAAGATGGACGATTTTTCATCCCTATCTGAATTCAGTATACATAGTACATAGTACATAATATATATAGGTAATAATATAATATACGAGTATATGTACATACAGCTATGTTATGTACAACTACTTTGTTTATATATACTCGATCGTACATTCGTACATATAGAGTAAAATCATAAGACGACTTTCTGAAAGGTTTCTGCTATTCTATATAATTTACTTATTTAATATCAAGGCGTAGGATATAAACTTTAAGTTAAGCAAACATAATTCGATTAGGTTAAACAACGTCGTTTTCAAAGATTACAAATTCGAATAAAACGTGGATGAATTTGAAAAATGTATCCCTATTTTGTTTTTCCTCTATAAGTTTTACAAATTTTCCTGACAGTTTCCTATATATATAGGTAGGCAAGGGGCCGTTGCCTGTACCTATACTAATAATGCTACTAGTTTTTTTTCAATTATAATTTTTCATTTTATTTCATCACTTATGTGGAATTCTACAACATAGGTATTATACAGGGTGATTCAGAATAACGTTCCGAAACGTTAAGGGCATATAGTTGACGTCAAAAAAAAAAACCGAAAACGCTTATAAACATAAGGCGAATTCGGTACCCCTGAAGTGTTATAAGCTGTCAAAATCTTCAAAAAAAGAGTTATTTTTTCGAATATCTTGAAAACTAATACAGATATAATTACCAAATTTGGTATAGGGAAGTTTTTTATTATTGTCATAATATGTGTACAATTTGAAAACATTCTGATTACTAAAAATTAATGCACTTCTGCGGGGTGACAAAAACTCTCGATGGCCATAACTTCTTAATCATTTGCTGGTTATTAAAGTACATCGAGTAAAAGCTTTTTCTGATAGAAAATTTAGTAATAAAACTTTTTTGTCTCTTTATTTTTTTTTAATTGGACTAGCCATTTTCGTGTAAAATAAGAAAAAGCAAAATAATGTTTGAGACTTTTATCAAAAAAGCAGGCAAAATAATTTATGCTTAAAAAATTTTATTGACATTTTTTTCAATAAAAAAACCGTTAAAATAATTTTAAAATTGTTAAAAAAGGATAGTTTTTTGTTTAAGGAGTTAATTAGCATGCAATTTATATTGGATAAAGATAATGGTAACCCTGAAGGATCATGTTAAAAATTTTGACAGTTTTAACAATTCTTCATGCAGGAGTACCGATTTCGTTAAGTGTTCTGTGTTTATTATATAAGCTTTTTGACTCATTTTGACGTGTTCTATAGGTACATCCTTTAACGTTTCGGAACGTTATTCTCAATCACCCTGTATATAAGTATATATATATGTATGAGATCGTCAAAATGGGCGTCTTTTTTGCTGGCCAGTTGGTTGAATAAAATACTATAACTTTTCCCGGATGACAGATATTTTAAATCTACTCATACTATATTGATATTTGAAAAAGCAAAATAATATACCTTACCTAATTATAGATAATTGCTGAAAATTATTCCAATTAAAACCAATTTAAAAGGGAATGATTTAGAATTAGATTAAACAAAATTATTATTACTATATGTATGTAGGTATTTGTTGAAAAATTAGCCCCTTAAAAAATATTGACAAAAAATAAAATAAAACTGAATAAAATGGTTGACGTATATCATTACCTACTTAATAGGTATGATTTGGTTTCATAAAACTTGAATTTTGTGTATTATGTATTATAATTATCAATTTTATTATTTTACTAGAAATATTCTGAAAACAAA
>SSSI01006019.1:0-11684 GCA_004796505.1 Oryzaephilus surinamensis
TTTGTGAAAAATCTGCCACACCACAGTTACGTTTCACCTGAAAATTGAACGAAAAAAAAACTATATAAATACAAGTTATTTAGATTATTAAGTCAAGTTGAAAAAAAAACCACCCTGCTAGAACCACAGAAATTCTTTTCGTGTGATGTGTTTCCAACAACACACACATACATACACAACCTGTTTCATGAATGACTAACTTGTTGTGTGGAATTTGAAAAATTTATATCAACCCTTTTAGAATATCTCACAGGTAGAAAAATCGAAATAGAGGAGTGAGAATAATGTATTAATTAAACAACTGATTTATCAAGAAATTAATTTTTTTGTTATTAGGGATGTTAATATAATTATATTATATTATAATAAAATATATTTCACATAAAATGAAAATAAAGTCTAGTTAGCTAAAAACCATTTTCTTTCTCTATTCAATTATTTTATAGTCTATAATATGAACATATGTTCGATTAGTCGTAATTAACTTGTTATACAATATGCATTATAAAGAATGACAATAAAAGATTTTATTGC
This sequence comes from Oryzaephilus surinamensis, assembly GCA_004796505.1. Taxonomy (NCBI): domain Eukaryota; kingdom Metazoa; phylum Arthropoda; class Insecta; order Coleoptera; family Silvanidae; genus Oryzaephilus; species Oryzaephilus surinamensis. The sequence continues at coordinate 535 of SSSI01006019.1, forward strand.
TGTGAATGGACCCTAAAAGGAAAGGTGGCTGACCACTATAACATGCAGCAGTTGTTGCTATAATATCCACCTATATATATGTATGTAGCGGGTGAGTGCATCACCACCACCACCACCACCACCACCACCGCCGCAAAGGCTGCAAACACTTCTTTAACATCAATTCAAGGCCTACTTCTTCAACACACACTCTCTGTCTCTCATCCCTCTTTATCTCAAATATTACAAAGAAGAGTTCAAGCATCAAAGAAGAAAAAAAGTAAGAGATGAGATGAGATGATGATGATGGTCTCAAATGCAGACATGTATGCCTCTCTTCTTTCAGGTATAATACCAATATATATAAAAGAAGAACCTCTCTTATATATACATACACATTCCATTCTCACAAGACGCGTGAAACGATGAATTGCCGCTTTTCTAACTTATATATTATATAGGTATATTATTAAAGGTGTTGCCCTAATCGCTTTATCACAAACTCACACACATAGATACTACTTTTATACATATACATACGTATATAATAATAATAAAAAAATCAACAGACTGTATTACGAAAATTGAATTTTCTAATGAACATGATTAAATGTCAAGTAAAATTAACAAAACCAGTTTTATTCCCGTTATATTTTGAATGCCACCTACAAAGTTGGCCATTTTGACATCGTTCTTTTTAAACATTATTCAAATAAATATGTATAAAATAGTAATAATTTGTTTCCAACTAAAATATAGGAAATAGTAAATTAATTTCCTATTTTCAACAGAAAGTATGTATTATTATTTAATCCTTATAAAACACGTTTTATCTTTACTATATATGGATTTAAAGAGAAAGTCGACCGAATTGCAAGACAAATTTTGAATTTTTGTTTTGTTTCAACAGACCCACAAAATTCCATATATAACAATTTGAATAAATGTTGAACGAAAGAAAAAACTATTAGCGGCATATAGTAAAAGATTATTATTATACCTGTGTGAGTATGTGTGTGTCAAGAATGGATGAATGAACGAAAAGGACCAAACAACAACAACAAAAAAACCTAAAGGTATATTATCATCTTGTTGGAATGTGTGTATCTTTTCAATTCATTCCGAAAAGGAGATGTGTTTGAGAGAAAAATGAGTAGGTCTTTAATTTTAACCACCAGGTGGTTAGTTTTATCACTTTCAGTAATAATAGTAATAATGAAATATAAAAAAAAGGAAGTGATTCTTTCGATTCCAAACATAGAGAACAAGAATTAAATTATTAAGTAGAGAAAAAAAAATAATAGAAAATTGGGTGGATGGAAAGAATTGAGATAATGTTATTTCCAATTATTTGCCTCTGATTCGGGTCCAAAGTGGACAATAAATAGTTAAAAGAAAGGGTCGTTGTTAAACTAGTTGACCCGATATTCCAAACACATTCCCTGATTCCTTACAACCATTTACAACCATATAAAAATTCCCTTGATATATCTAAATTTTCTCAACGTTTTTCTTCTTTCTTTATTTGTATGGTCTTAAAGGGATTTGAAAATGCATATCAAGATAAAAATTATATACCTTTCACATATAAAAGGTATATAAAATTTTTACCTAACTTTTATGAATTACTTTAGTCAAAACGAACAAATATATATTGTGAGGGTGTCTTGTTAGGCGCCGGTATTATATAAAAGAAACTTACAAACAGGTATTATAATTTATGATATAGGTACAGGGTGTTCCAGAATAACGTGGCAATATTTTAAGGTGTTATTCCTGAGTACATTTTAAGAAAAAAGTTCATATAAACATCTGTCCGAAATTGTTTGATTTTTGAGATAAAGGGTGTTAAAGTTTTATGAAAAAAGCAAGGTCTTACTTGAATATTTCAGGAAATAATAGAGATACATATTAAAATAAAATTTCACATCAAAATATTATTTATTAGGCACATTTGTACCGAATTTATGAAAATGATCGCCTCCAACAATGTTTTTTAATGATGGGGTGTAAAAGACACCCCCCGAACTTTTTATTTTTACCTGTTAATGTACTATTTAAAATATCTTATTTAATAGGAAATTTAATAAGGAAACTTTTGCGTCTCTTGAAATTTTTCATTCAAATAAGTCGTTTTTGAGAAAAATTCGAAAAACTTAACACGTGTCGTCATCAAATCGAAATTTAAACTGGTAGTTTCTGAATTCTGGAACACCCTGTATACTAAAGTATCAGGGTGACTTTAAAATTCTTATAATTTTTCATTTATTCAACAGTACATTGACTTTCACTATTAATAAATAATATTAAACCCCATTATGTCAATTTCATTAAATTTTAAACAGTTGCCATACTTTATTATTCAATTTATTAAAAACAACAGACCATAATGAATATTAAATATTACTCCTATTATTTATCGATTGGCTGCAACAAACAAAAAAAATATGCAACCATAAACAATATTTTGACTACATTTTAAAATACAAAACACGTAATTGTCTAGACAAAATAATATTAACCACGTGTTTAGAACGTATTTAAAAAAATGTTTTTTAAATTTATGTCAAATCGTGACCAATCAAAATTTATTAAATTGTTGCATATAAATAATATAAATTACAAATACGAGTATAACGTACTTGAAAAAAGTATGAAATAAAGACCAAGGGGTTGGTAACATTGTATATCGAAAAGGTATGTAAAGAATGCCAACTGCTACTGCCACATTCGCCTTGGATTCTTTTGTGTCTCTCAAGTTTCTTGTTCTTAAACTCCTTCTTCTTCTCTTTCTTTCTTTTTTTTTTGTCGCTCTGATGTGGTCAAGCTTTTAATAATATAAAAATAAAACCACACACACAAATAACCAAAATATATTCAGGAATGTTTCCCTTCTTTTTGCAGATCAACAAATAAATATACGAGAAGTTAAAAAGAAGACGCCGTCCCCATTAAATTAAATGATTCATATTTTAAAACATTATTCAGATTCTATTTTCGAAAAATATATATGTAGGTATGCGGGAGAGAGACTGGTTTTTATTTTTGCATATTATTAAATAAAAATAATTGATAAATAAATTATATTTGAAAGGAAACCAACGTGGCGGTTCATTACAAACAAATTTACTATAGAATCGAAAAAAAAGGTTAAAACTCAAATAAAGTTATTAAACATTATGGGTCGAGCGCGGAAACCCTTTTAATACCCATTTCCAAGAGTTACCAATTTTGTGTGTGTGTTTGTATCAAATTTAAATTAGAAACTTCCATTAAAACATGAAACTCACAAAATAGTTCTAATTACAGTTTTATGGCTGAAATGTTTTCCAATTATTTCATGTTATAAAAAGAAACAACTACATATTTTTACATATACGTATATATACGACTTTAGAATTTTCGTGCAAAAATTTTCTTTTATCCAAAAATAGAATCGGGGTTATTTAAAATAAAAAAGAAAAAAAAATAAACATTTACAATCTGTGCTATATGCACTTGAACCATAAAATAACAAACTCTAAAATATATATTCACTCACAAATTTAACGATTTTATATAGTCTGATTCTGAAGGCTTTATTTTCTACCGAAAGAAAAAAACACACAATTTGAAAATGTGTGAAAAATTTTAACAATTTTCACACTCGCTTACATTCTAACATACAAGAATGGAAATTGTGTTGTCAGACATGTGCTGAAAATGGCTTTATTTGATTTTATATGAAATGTTTTATGTGCTTCTTTATTAAAATAAGCCCAAGAGATTCTCATACACATGATACTCTTAACAATGAAAATATATTACAACTAATCTACGAATTTTAACTTTACTTTGTTAAAAATGTTCACAATTTTATTTTGCAAAAAAAAAACACTTTTGTGCATCAAAAGATAGTTTTACAATGTCATCTTTTTTACAATCATTAAGAGAAAATGCAAAAGAAGAAAAATTACCACCACAACACAGATACAACAAAAAGAAATCGACATGTTTCAACCGGTTGGAAACTCTTTTATATGGGGGAGGCGATTTTTTTTGTCTCTTTCTGTACAACTGTTGAAAAGATCTTCAAAGAGATCGAGTTTTGTTGATGAGTGTTTACTTCGTTGATGACACATTGGCTCATTGTATTGTATATATTTTATATAATACACCTACAAACTTACAAACAGACACAAGACGAAGGAGAGAAAAAAATTATAATATTGTATACAAAGAAACCGCTTTTCAGACTCGACGTTTCCAATCATTAAACATAAATTTACAAAAAAAAAACAACGAATGCAATTACAAATGTGTATACAAGTTCGCACTTGTTTTCCCATCCATTTAATATATAATGAAATTCATTTGAGTGTTAATAATTAGTAAATAAGGAAATTATGTTTTTGCAAAAATATATTATGAAGACACACCGTTTTATTTCCTCTTTCGTAGTCGATAATTTTTTTCATTTCTAATTATTGTTGTTGACAAACTGTGAGCATTTATTATACGATGTTGTAAAGTGGCTCTTTCACATTAATATGCAAATTTACTATATATAACGTTTTCCCAGACCTATCTGATATCAATTATCGTTCCCGTGATAAACTTTATGTAAATTGTGTGACGTGCATTTATAAACCGTTCAAAATACAGACAAATAAACACACAACTTTGTATGTAGACATATTAAATACGGAAGTGGATTAATTATTATATCTTAACAGCAAAAATTATCATTATTGATGGATAATGTAGTGAATTTTATGGCGCGACACAAAACTCCCAGACATCACAAATTATTTATGCTTAAAAGATTTTTTTATTATATTCAATTGAATAACATTATAAGAACCCATCCTTAATGACATCATCTTAAAAAATGCAAAAACATATATTTTAATCCAGAAAAATTCGTCAAAAGCGCCAAATATATTTATAAATAGATATTATATTGTATTTTGTCGTATTATGGAACTTTTATTAAGCAGTTTTTTTTTTGTGCCAGACAATTTATTAGACATTAAAACCAGTAGTTTCAATGAAGGCTGTTTTTCAATAAATAATTTCTTTATATGTATATTTTACAATAAAAATTAAAGAGAGTAAAGATAAAAACAGTCAAAATAACGATGAATAAATGAAAAAATAATAAAAAAAAAATAAAACACTTACCCTATTATCAATTTCCTTAATATTTTCCATAGAATACATGATGGCATTCAATATCAATTGATCTAAATTTCTTATAGCAGCATCCACATTAACATTATTATTATTGGCCATCATCATAACATCATTATTGTAATTATTATTATTATTTCTTTTCATGGCATTCACTAAACTTTCAATACCTTCCACATAACCACTCCATGGCATATCTAATTCAGCCACATATTTAGCAATACAACCCCTTATCACATTCAAACAATAACCACTGCACGGTTTTATAGTATAACCCTTACATTTTGGACAATATGTCATACGTAATAGTGCATTATGGCATTGTTGATTCGTATTTGTTTGTTCGTCAATCAATAATGTATCAGTTGTATTTAATACTTCAATACCAACATTAAATGCTTGCAATAATAAACGGCATGCCTCCAAACTTTTCGTCAACGATTGCGATATTTGTCGTGGAATATCACCAAATGGTAATATCGTATCAATTGATCTCTTTAAGCACATTTTATAATCCAATGTGAAGTCTTTTTCTGGTGTATTCGCCGAATGATGGTAAACTAATGGAAATAGATCGGTAAAAAATTTCGTAACACTTTCTTTTATTTCGATTGTGGTTGTTGTTGTTGTTTTTGTTCCATCATCCACCTGTATATATTGTCTTATATCGTTGTATAAATTATTTAATGGTTCTTTTGATAAAACAGCCATACCACGATATACTTGACTAAATAGTAACAATGTTTTATTTTCTGATTGTCTTGCCAATTCCGAAACATGATCTGCAACAAAATAAATGTTCTAATGTTAAAATCAATTATAGCCTCTTTTTTTTTGTTTGTTTGTTCTTGTGTTGATGTTGCCACGTTGTTTTAGCGTATTTTATTAGTCTATTGGGGCCAATGACACTATACACTTACATAAATACGTATATATGCAGATTTGTATCACACATGATCATAATTCAGTTCATGTGCACTTTTTCGCACTTAATATTTTAAAAACAAACAAATAAACAAATAAGCTTCATTGATTTTTTTTCAAGTATTTAAAGAAATTTATTTAAAATAAACACTCAATATAAAATATTAAAATTACCCGAAAATGTACAAAGTTGAAAGTTTTATGACTTTTCAGTTTAAAATCAATAAAAGTCGTTCGGCTCTTGTATAAAAACTGATTGAGTTTCATTCAAAAGTTTTTACCTTTCAAATTTGTATTTAATGATTTTGTTAATATTTACACAGTTTTCAATATAATAGACATGGAAAAAAAATGAGAAATTGTTTTTTGATCAATTTTCTGCTCCATTCAAAAATCTTTGGAAATAAATTTAGAAAATTCCAAACAGTTTCCATTTCGATGCCAGATTATTTTGGCATCCTTTATTATAATAACTTTTAAAAGATTGTCGCATTATAAATATAATTTTGTGAATGATGTCGTCGACCTGCATATAATTTTCATTTTAATAAAAACACCCCCACGTCCACCTTAAGTGATGGGGTTTTTTAATTATCCAACATACAAATGAGTCAATTTTTCTACAATTTTTTTTTATCTGCTGTTAAACAAATCCGTTGAGACAAGAGTTATTTTACTGTTGAATAAAAACGTAATTAAATTACACATTTTAACATGGTTGGATGCATTTGCAAAAAAAATATACCAGTTTGTGTAAATATACTCGTAATTCTGAATTGTTTGAATTTTCTAAAAAGCGTCAGATTATAGAAAATTTTATAGTATTTGTAATTGTCTGTGAAAAAATATGGTGCTTAAGAAAATTTATCAACTCTTTTCACAATTATTGACAATTCTTGTTTCAACTATTTGAATTGAAAATTAATGAATTTAGAACAATAAAATGTGTTTTCTGGAAAACTAACTGAAATCCCAACAAAAAAAACTAGCTTAATTTTCCACAAACAATTAAAACTAGAACAAAACTTTATAGTACGTCACAAATTATTTTTCTACAATTATTTTTGCTACCTACTGTGAGTTTTATCACAATTACGTCAAAAACTTTATTATAAATATACTCGTAAGTCTAAAACGCATTTTATTGATTATTGCAAATTTTTCTATACAATATATGTATTACATAAAAACAAAAAAAGCATCAATATCACAACCATATATATAAAAAGAAAAAGTTTTTTAAAAAAGTTTCACTAATCCCTTCAATACATTTTCCACCCCCTACCCATAATGTCATTTCAATATAAAACTTGTCACGATGAAACTTTTATAATGTGCAAAAAAAATAAAAATATATTTGATACAGTATGTCAGTGTAAATATAAATCGATTAAGAAAAATTTTAAAAATAATTTTCAGAAAATTAATTTCTTTGAAATTATATAATTAAAACGTCAAGGAAAACATCAACGAAACTTTTTCATTTACATAACAATAAAGACATTTTTCAACATAAAAATATCATAAAATTACCATCAGACAAAACTTCATGGAAAAATGAGTAATTTTTATTAATTTCAATGATTTTATATAACATGATGTCACGTTTTCCGTATACTTACATTATTCTTATCACAATTACTAATTAAAACAGACGAGAAACAAACTTTGTTTTCATTTAAAAATGTTCTTTTTTGGTATGCCTTTAGGTACACATAAAAAACTAACTTAACCCAAACTAATTAGTGCACCCCGTATATATATAACTTTGAGTTGTTAATTTGTTGAAATTATATATATAACATGGGTATTAAGTTGAAAATTTATGTCAGCAAGTTTCTTAACCCTCCCCCATACGCTGGTATATTATATACAATATATATTTTCCAAGGGACATGTTTACAAATTTAATATTATACAAGTGAAACACTAGTGATTAGTTGACGATGAAACATAAATTCATGTCGAATTTTACATTGTTTGAACAAAATTTTACATTAAAACCCCAGAAATGATCTTCTAAGTTCAGGTACTTAAACATGAATCACTCTGTATACACAATATACAACCGTACATCAAAGAACGTTGATAAATATTGATGAAAATCGGGAAATTGCATCAGCATGAAACACTTTTCATACCATCTTCACAAACAAATCTTATGCTTTGTATATATTTATATGGTAATTACGTGCAAAAACCACCCCATACCATCACGATTGTTATCTTGTAAAATGTTCGTGTTAATTTTTTTCCCCAACATTCAACAAAAAGAAAACTTTTATAAATAACTTTTCGTCAATAATTTTCCAACAACAAAAAAGCAAAAAAAAAGGCAGGAAAAATACGTTTCTCTTCTTCTCGTTTACATAAATAAGAATAAATTTTATTTTTTTTTTCCGCCCTTGTTGTGTTATTTTGTAGCAGCACACATGTTTCGTATATAAACATGCAAGAACCAGTGATTTGTTTATTTAATATGTATATACCCATCTCGAAAATAAAAAACAAATTTCCTTCTATATACAATGTTTTCCAACCCTATCGCTTTTATTTTCCAAATTACATAAAAATATACATAATATGCCGAGGTGTACAAAATCTATCGGTTAATTTATACAAAAACAAAATACACCAGATGTTCATTTTATTCAAATTATTAGGGAAATAGAATGTTAAACTAAACGAAAAATTCAACAAAGCTGGCACTAACATTATCTATTAATATTTAACCTTGACAAAATCATGCCATCTAATTTAAATCTTTAAATAAATTATATCATTGATAGAAAAAAATGATAATAATAACGGAAGTTGTTATTTAGTGATTATTTTTTTGGTGCTCCCCAATTTCTGAGTGCTTGTAGACAGTTTGTCTGGCCTTTTATAATACAAGTATAAATTATTTACAGTTTATAGACGGTCATTAGCTTTATATATAGCTCTTAATTTGAAGGTTTCAATACATCTTCAACATACAGGGTGTCCAATGTTGATTTATCAGAAGATAATATTTTATGGAAATACACAAAAAAAATAACATGACGACAAAAATCGCGTGCGTTGCTATGGAGATACAAACAGCACGTGCGTTACTATGGTAATAAAAATTGCACGTGCGTTGCCATGGAGATACATTGACACATTAAATATTTCCACAACTGTTAGGAACTTAGGAATCGGACTATAATAATCCTTATAGGGTCATAGGGTCATTTCAGTTCCAAAATGTTGTGTACGAGTATGCACCTTTTAAGCCTTATTCGAGGCCTTATTTGATTAAATATGGATCACTTTATAAATTTTCTTTCTATATGTATATAAACTTATTTTTAAAATGAATTTTTGTTTTCCATGAAAATCTCGTATAATAATGGCATCGTCATCATTCAAATCGATAATGTTCTAACCCATTTTATGTATAATATGGATGTGGCATCTCATCTCTCTGTCTCTATGTTGAAAATTCTTTTTTCATAATAAAATTTTCGCACACACAGTGTTAAAACATTTTGAAATTAATTGTCAGTAGATGGAATGTTGCACCCAATATAATAAACCTCCACCCTCTTTCGTCTTCTTCTTCACGCATTCTTTCTCTTCTCGCTCCTATATATGTATAATATCTCTTTCATTTTCTACCTCCTACACTTTTCTATAATACTTTTCTTGTCCAGCTTATTTAAAACTATATACACCTTATTCAACTTCATTTATATATTGGTGTACCTATATAGTGGTGGTTCGGAGGAGAGAACAACCTTTCCCACGGACTTTTTCTACATTCCAACGTCTCTTATTTAAAAAACATGAAATAGAAAAAAAAAGACACAACACTATATAGTGTATTATAATATTCTGTGTATGTGTATGTGTATATAATATAATAGCCTTTTCCTCGTCCAGCACAAACTGACTCATATTTGTACACCTTCTTCTGGTCCAGACATTCCACCAGACTACCTTCCATTTCTGTCTAAGCTTTTGTCGTTCACAAACACATACACACACACAAATTCTTTTCTTTTGATCTTTTAGCGAAATATGTTGGCTCGAACAAAATATTTTCAATTTAATTAAAATATGTATATGTATATTATCGAAAATTCATAAAAAGGAACAGTCTTGTTCATCTCAATTCATTTTATTGTATCATTTTTTTTATGAGGCACATTTTTGCACACTTTTATATATGTATATTTTATACTTTATAAATATTTTATAAGAATGTAAAATTATTTTTTAAACATTAATATACATACGTATATATTAAATTATTTTCTATATACAGTGTGTCCCCGGATAGGTGAAACGACTCTTGTAAATGACCAAAAATTTTTGAGTTGGAAATTCATCTTTTGGAATTAGGTCCTGCTTAGTTAGCAATTAATTTGTAACATAATTTTGATTTAAAAAAATCACATATGCCTTGGTAAATTCAAAGAAACCAATTTTAACATAAGAGTAAAGTACCTTTTTTTTGCAAGATATGGCAAAATGTTATAAAGAAAAGTTGTTTAGAATGGAAAATTGAATATGTATCTCTATTTTTATTTAAATTGGCCAACTTCGATTTTTTGTCTTTTTTAAGGATTTACACAGTGTTAAATGGTCTTTTTTGTAAAATTACAACAAAATACACAGTATTAAATGTAAACAACTCTTGTTAATAACATTTTGTTGTAATTTTACAAAAAAGACCATTTAACATTGTGTAAATCCTTATAAAAGACAAAAAATCAAAGATGGCAAATTTAAATAAAAATGGAGATACATATTCAATTTTCCATTCTAAACAACTTTTCCTTATAACATTTTGCCGTATCTTGCAAAAAAAAGGTACTTTACTCTTAAGTTAAAATTCGTTTCTTTGAATTTACCAAGGCATACGTGATTTTTTAAAACTAAAATTATGTCACAAATTAATTGCTAACTAAGCAGGACCTAATCCCAAAAGATGAATTTTCAACTCGAAAATTTTTGGTCATTTACAAGAGTCGTTTCACCTATCCGGGGACACAGTGTATATATAGGTATATATGTGTTTGGTTATTCAGCATCGAAAATGCCGGTTT